>JAVQJF010021768.1:0-49486 GCA_036023855.1 Gadopsis marmoratus
TTATTTATATAGCGCTATATCATAACAGAGTTATCTCATAGCACTTGTTAATATAGAGCAGGTCTAGACCAACTCTATATGTATAGACCCAACAATTCCTTCATGAAGGTAGGATTTATTGTAGCAGTGTTGTATTAGACTGCATTCGTTTTTTTTACCAAGTAAACTTGCAGCTGGGTTGATCAGGCTGCAAGAAAACATAAAAAACATAAAAGCTGCATACAGAAAAAAGAAACGGTAGAATAACTGTTTTTTTTTATGAAACTTCAAACGTATTCTCCATCTCCTGTGTTGGCCTTCCCCCCATTGTCAGACTTCCTTTGAATCTTTGTCTCCGTGAATGATTTCTGAGAAAACACTTATGTACCGTCTCATTAACGCTGTTCTCCACAGATGTGAGTGTGCCAACATTATGCATCCATCAGCTGGAGCCTGTTTTGTACAGTAGCCATTATCTTGTGCAAGCATCGCCTGAGTCGTCACAGCACCAGAGGGTCTCAGAGTCTGCTTGGCTTTGAAAAACAGCCAACTCACATCTGCTGCTCTGCTTATCACAACAACCGCACAGGTCACACAGAGAGAACAAGGACATTTTCAGAGAAGAGTACAGCCAGTACTCCCACACACACACACACAGTGCTGCTTACACATTCTCTGAGTGCAACAGTTCACAAGGTTCTTAATAAAAAAAAAATGTTTTAAAAAACCTATAATCAAAACACTGACATATATTATCTTTTACCCAATTTAAAAAACACCAGTCCACTGTCCATCCTGTTCTTTTCAAATTGTGATGACTCAGGGATGAGGACAACAAGCAAAAACAGAGAATAAAAGGTTTATAAAATAAAACCGTCTTCGGCGTTAGTTTACCCAAGAACACCCTCAGAGGACAAGCAAAAAAAAACACAAAAAACAGCAACATTCAGCCCCCCCCCTTCTGACAGCAGAGGAAGTTCTGGTCCATTGTGCGAGTCTGATTAAACATTGGGAGTGGATGAAGGGGTAGGAAGTGGTCACGCCCAGGATTGGGCAAAAAGGTGAAGAGAAGCATGTGACTGAAAGCTGCCGACAGATTAACAAACCAAGGACCAAGCTGGTGGAAAATATGAGTGAGCGCTCCCTATAGGAATATCTGGTGAGTGTGCCTCTGTGCACATTTTAACCCCTAATCAGCTTAGAGGTGTTCAGAGGACCTAAGTTAATGTGAGTGAGTTTGTGTGCCAAGAGGGGGAGTCTGATCTCTCCAAGGAAGATACTTGAAACCAAGGAAGGAGGCAGACATGATTTAACACAGAGCAGCGACAACACACACAGGCTGTGATCAACTTTTTGCAGACAGAAGATATAAATGTTCTTAATTTCCGGCAATTAGCTATGACAGCAGATTATGGAGGGATATCAGTAAATGCCAGTCTCTGGGAGCTAATCAAGGGGAGAAACACGCAAAGAGTGTACGTGCTTGGCAGAGGGCAAAGGCAGAGCGGTGTTGTTAGGTAAGACACAGCGACGACGCCACATGTTTCTGTGTCGCACCCACAACAGAGGGAAGGAAGGGGAGCACCAAGCAGGAGGGGAAGCTTGGAGACAAAGAGGAAAGGCAGCACATCTTATGGAAATTCCTGGACAAAGCCACGCATGTTTTGCGCCTTGAGGGCATTTCTGAGGCATAGGACGCGCTAACACATATGTTCACGCTCCTAATGGAGTCACACACGGGAAACGATACCTTTCTGATTTTTTCTTAAACTTTCATTTTAAACATCCTCACCAACATACTATAAGCTACCAAACAAGAAACATGTCTGCCGTATACAGATGGTGCATCAATGAGCGAGGGAAGGAAGTGGGCGGAGGCAGCTGCTGTCGGCGTCAGAATGGGAAAATAAAAGCGAGATGGATAGAAAGGAGACACAGGAGGGGTCAAATCAATACATGTCGTCGGAGCAGCGAGAGCAGGGTCTTGTGTGTCCCTCCACCGCTGCTGATGTTCACATTTTTTCCTCCGCCCTCCAGACGCATCACATCCCTACGGTAAAGGATGAGCTGTGGTGAGAACACTACAATCTGATCCTTTTATGAGCAGATGAGATCAGAGGCTCTTAATACTATGAAGTTGAGCGTGTGTGTGCGTATACGTGTGTGCGTGCTCGCCAGGGGATTCAGGTGTAAACAAGCCTCTGATTGGCTGGAGTTAGAGGGGTAACTGGCTCCCACCTGGGGAGATGAGCTTATGCAGTGACCTCATCAGCGCTCTAGAGGGGGGATGGGAGGGTTGCTAGTGTAGTGTGCAATGCACAACGCACATCTGTCTGCAACACAAAAGACTTGAACATTGAAAAAAAAAAATACTGCAACTAAAGCCCATAACAGGCTGACTGACATCAGAAGGGCTCCAGCGATACACAAGGGTATTTAAGGTTAGTCCTCGTTTGGGCCGTAGCCTCCGGGTTTTGTACCATCGTCACCTCAGAACATGCTGGAGTCAGCAATTTGCAGCTTCCCTGCTCGCTATGGAGAAGCCTCGTCACCACAGCTACTCTCTGATTAAATGTAGTCTCAAGGAGGGAGAATAAAGAATTAAGTTGCATTTTCTGGAGCCCACTTAAAACGTTCCTCTTCAGTTTTTTTTTTCTCGTCTTCCTCTCTGCCATGTCAGATGGTAGATAACTGAAACAAATGAGGGGGCACAGCTGCCAAAGGCACTGCAGCACTGAGGCAATTACACAGCTATGCAGCCAAGTGTGTGCGTGCGCACGAGCGCGTTTTAGTTTGAGACAAAGAGCAAATAAGGAAGGCTTACCTACTCGCCACCACCTTCTCCGTTCAATTAGCCCTCTCAGGCTTGCCTGGGACCAACTCTATAAACAGGAAGTGAGGCGCCCAGGCACTTCCTATCTCCCTTCAAATGGGCCTCTTGTTCCCAGAGGCAGCACAGAGCAGCCATGAGCTGATGCTACAGCGACAACTGCCATGACCGATTTCCCTGCCACCCTTACAGGCCATACAAAGCGCCTCCAAGCCCGTTGTTTTGGTGGTGAATTCTGTCCAACCCTTTTCCTGCCACCTGACCAACCTGCAAACTGAGCCGAACACAATGAAGCCATTATCACTCGACAATTGAGCCACCAAGCAGCTGTAATTAGTATTTCCATGCCTAAAGGGTACCTGCTGCCACACACTCTACCACGCTGCACGTCACGTTTGGCCAATAAGCACTAAAAAGGTGTTTTAAAACTTGTGTTGCCGAGTGTCCTCTGGTTTCCTTTTCTGAAGGTGTTAAACCTTCTTTTTGTTTCATACTTAAAGATTGTAGCTGACGGAAAACTGAATTAAGTGGTTTATGTGCCTTTTTCTTTAAGCGTGTGCATGACTGCGTGTGTGCTGACTGTGTGGATCTAAATGTGGAGGTGAGGTTAGTGCAAGGCCATCTCTTTCTCCTTCTCCTGAGCCAGCAGGACCAGGCTGTTCCTGAAAACACACACACAGTGTCTGCGTTATGCAACACACCCAGGTGTGAGGTCTGCCCTACGCAGTGACTGGAGGGCAGGTGAAAATAGAGAAGGACAGTCAGTCACGTCGAGACTGACAAGACCTCTTTCTATCTGCACCAGCCACCAGCCAGTGTCCCTCCATGAGAGTCTAAAATAACACAGGATCACACAAACTTTGACACCGCAGGTAGGGTTTCCATTGTGGTTATCTGCATGCAGAACAGTGGAAAACTCAATTCAGGCTCAAAAAACAGAGGAAATGGCCGATTTTATTTCAGGCTTCCTTCTGCAGCTCAATATCAGAAGAAATTCTTGGGAAGATCCAAACCAGACACGAGTACAGCCATTAGCTTGGTGATAAGTGATAGGGAGTGTCTACTATATAAGTGCAGCAAGCGCCACTGATTTTGGACTGCATGCCCCATTTGTTTAGGTGGACTAGTAAGTTAAGTTAGGGGGGCAACAGAAGCATGAACCGATTATACAGAATCAAAATTTAGAAGACTGATGGTCTTTTCTAGAAATAGATTTCCAACAAACCATCCAACCTTCATCTAAATATCAGTGGGTTTATTTTGCTGTTTAGTTTTTCTCCAGTCAGAATGGCAAAGATCGATATTACAGAGCAACAGCCACAGAAAATAAAGCCAATTCCTCCATGCAAAGCTTTTAATAGATAGTGATTTCTATGTGCTAATCACAGCTACACCAGTCTAAACCTATGACTAAAACCTTCCTCAAAAAACTGGATTATTTCAGCTTGATTCAATTCAAGACCATCTGAGTGACGGGCAGCCTCACGAGGAAGGAGTCTGCTGGGCTGAGGGGAAGCAGTGCGGGTATTTGTTGGTGGAGAATGGCGTCCTTGTTGAGCTGCACGGTCTCAGCTCTGTGGAAGCTCCCGGTCCTGCCAAAGATAGCCTAATGAGAGACACATGGAAAACAGTACGGCCTGCTCTGCTAATACAACACACGCAGTATGATGATGCACACAGAACTATTGTTCCGCACCACACGTTATAAAATTCACCAAGTGATCCACTGAGAGCAAACACACACACAAGCTTTTGTCATGTGATGGGAGCCCTCAGGCCTGAATGCGCCCGCTTTCCTAGCGACACGTCAACAACACCACATCATATAGGTACGGAAACATTAAACTGAGAAAAGAATTTTGAATTTCTGTTTCATGCTGCAATTGTGTACGGAGACCCGATGGCCACACCATAAACCTTTTTTTTTTGCAAGAGGAGGAAAAACAGAAAAAAGGCACATAAACTGCAAAAAGGCCGAATGAGAACTTGACCCCAGATTCAACTCCAACTGTGGCCTCAGGACAGTGAGGAGGGCCCTGCATAACATACCCAGTAAGAAAGAGAGACAATGCGCCTACATATGTAGAGAATACAGCGAGGGCATCTAAGATATCTTCCTTGGTCTTGTCATCACTGTGAGGCAACCAGTTGAGACTCTAGGAAGTCACTGCGCCCCGCTAAGAAACAGTCTGGCACATGACCCCTCCCACCATAAAACCACTACGTGACGTTTTTACAACGGAGATATAGCGTCAGTTATTTGCTAGCCGTGTCCTCATGCATCCAGTCTTTATGCTAAGCTAAGCTAAGCTAACTGTTCAATTTGAAGCTGGATCAGTCAGACAGATGTGAGAATCTCAACAAGGATAAAGTGCAAATTTCCAAAGCCATTCCTTAGAAAATGCATGCTAACTCTTTTTATATGGTGTTTACATGCATGTGATGAGAAAACGCTTCTTACAATATTCATTTGCTTCATAGTACACATAATTAAAAAATGTATACAAACTGTGTATTGTATTTTATCCATGCTATTTTAGGATACATTGTTGACTGTCAGACATTCTTAGCTACATGTACCCTGCACCTAGTATAAAACCTCCAATCTTTGCTCCTGACTGTACAAAAACATACTAAGTAAATAAATTAACAAATACATAGGCTGAGAAATGAAGGCCCATTCCAACTTATTTTACTTTACATCATACGATGAGAGACCGTTCCATTATACACAGCAACATTAGCGTTGATCAGAGTCGAGTGCTGGCAGGAATTTTCGAATCCACACAATGCTACCGTTCAAAGTCGAAACACCGGAGCCCAGGGGACGGAGGGCTGGCCCTGGCCGAGGTCAACGAGGACCTGTCTGGATGGGTGTGCCTCCAAAAACACACATCAGCCAAGCCATATAACAACATCACCGCCAAGCTGCCTGATTGGCTGACGGCGACGCAAATGGAGAGGAAATGCTAAAAATAGACGTGACGGCCATTTTGGCTTAATGAGCCCATGAGACATCAGTGCGCTGTCCAGGTCACACCCCTGCCTTGATCACGACTGGGGGAGAAAAGAACATAAGTACTCCTGGCACAAGTCCTGCTTTCACAAGGCTTCTGTGTGCATTTCACCCAGGCCTACTGTAACACATGTGCCGCCTCACACATACATGACACATACACACACACACACACACACACACGACAGTCTGTTATTCATACTGAGAGCAGCAGTTAAGTGTAAACAACGTTCTGAATCACAGCTAGGCCTAATCTAATCCAGCTGTGCTGTGTGCGTCTGAGTTAAAGCTACAATTTTACCCTGGCCATCAAAACGCTCCTTAGAGAACCAGAAAGTTATATTTAGACTTTATACAGCAGTTAAGGCAGGCTCAGGCTGGCTAACCTCACAACCACAAGAGAGGGGAACCAGATCCTTTCTGCTCCGACTGCCAGAGAGCCTAACTTATATCATCTACCCCCTCTCTCATGCACAATAACCAGCTACAGGAGTGCCACTAAATCAGTCAGATTTTAAAGTGAACGGCAAAGGCTCTCCAACACACGACAGCTGCTCCAGGTCTATCTGTACGGAATTGAAAGTGAATTCAGGCAGTAACAACCAGGAAGAAAAAAAAAAAAAAAGCACAATGTCTGACAAGTCAATGCTCTGCAAACAACATAAACAGGGGGGGAAAAAAAATGGAACACGGTGTCCAAATAAACAGTGCTGCACAGCCAAAGGGGCACAGAGGAGGATGAGAGGAAAAGTTGTGGGCAAGCCTGAATGACTAACTGCTGTCTGGCTGCATGCCATTTCACTCCAACTAGTCTTAACCTATCCTCCTAACAAACACTATAACCAGCAACGTCTTGCACTCCCCCCCTTTGGTCAGCTATACAGCTGGCTATGTGCCATTACTGTCCCTCTATCCTCAACTCCCTCCCTCCTCCTCCCACAACTGAAGATAGACTGCGTGCCTGACTACAGCAGAATCTCTGCCCGCTACAGCAGCACTGTCCTCAAATGTCTCCTACAAAACTGCAGCATCATAACAGACAGTGTGAATGGGGGGGGGGGGGGGGTCAGACAGAGGAGTTGATGAAGGTCTGAAATGTAAGTTGAAGAAAGCCTAAAAGCCAAATACGATGTCAACAACAACAAGTCGACAACAGCAAAGAGGAAGGAAAGGTCAAGAAGGGAAAACGAGTAACGTGACTTGGTTAACTACCGATAGAAGAAGCAGTCGCAGCACACCAGAACCCCCATCCAGTCGGTGGTGAAGCAGAGCCGGGGTGACTCGGCTCCAACCCCACAGCACCCTTCCTCCGCTCCTTTCTTGCAAACTCGGCTACAGGTGCAGCAGCCCCAGCATTTCACCTTGTGCGATTCTGCAGATGCTGAACCGAACTGACTTTAACGCAGGACGGGCAGACGCAGGACTGACAGACGGATGCACGAAGGCCATTCAGCGAGTCCGCCAAACAAACAGAGAATTACACTTTCAAAACAAAAAAAAATCTCTTTCACAAAACCAGACACTTCTCTGAGCATGTTTCTTTCTCTCTCCTTTCCAACTACTGCAACTGCCTGCTTCACTTTCCCACTCTTGCACTCTCTCTCTCTCTATCCCTCCCTCCCTCTCTCGCTCGCTTGCTGGCTGCCACTTGAAAGGCGGGAAGATTAGCTTGGCAAACAGAGTCCCATAAACAAACTGCTGACTGCTGGGCAGCACAGGGTGGACTGCAGGGGAGAAAGAGAGAGCGAGATGGACAGAGGGACAGAGACACAGCAAGAGAGAGGGAGGGGGGGAGGTAGGGAGGAGGAAACAATCCCTTCGAGACAGCAATCTCAGCCATCTGTATACATCCTAAACAAGGACTAAACGTCCGTTCTCCACCCATCACTCAGACAGACTGAGCACATGCTCCGTTTGCTAAATCTGAGTCAAAGTCAAATCCTGTCACACCTCTCTGAAAAGTTAATCAGTGCAGCAAGTTGACAGCCTCTCTCTCTGAAGTGATGTGAAACAAAGTTACAACAGCAGACGGCGAACCGTCAACTCAAGTCATCACTGATGAGGGACACAAACGTGCAGCACAGGATGTACATTGTTTCAGCATGTATCAAATAACCATGACTCTTCATCCACACGAACGATGCAGAGGTACGGGATGGGAGGAGCTAGCGCGGAGACAAGCCCCCAGGAAGCGAGCCAATCACTGCAGAGTACTCTGGTTATGGTGTGGGCAAATAAGGTGAAGGACACAGAGTGAATCATGGGCCTCGTTACAGCGTTTACTCTCCTCCCTGCATCATTCAATAAGAGCAATCACTTTCCGTTGCCCTCTGCTCCTCACTTGCTTCAAAACATACAGATGGAAATGCAGTGAAGACTGCAGTGGTCAGGTAGAGGAGAGTGTGTGTGATGCTGTAAACGAAGCTGCAGCCTTCAGCATTACAGCATCACCCACACTCGCTGGACCCGACAGACACCAACGCAGCGTTAACGGACCATCACGAAGGCAGCCGACACCGCTGAATACTGACGCTCAATGTCAAAACAGGCCAACTCGGCTCTGTTCAGAGAAAACAAAATCACTGCAGCCTGCCAGGAAAAAGAGAGACAACAGAGGCGACAGCCACCTTCAGAAGACGGCAGAAGACAGTTCTGCTCTTATTCTGTCACCGACTTATCAAAGAGCTCCTGAACAGTGAGATGAGTTAACAGCAGCCCGAGCAAGTCGACGTTTCCACCTAACCTCGCTGCACACAAACTTCAGATGATGCCACGGGACAACGCTGCACGTCCTCCCTCTACTGCTCCTGCTCTTTTTGAGATAAAAGATGACAAAGTTGAACTGCAGCAGCCCGGCGAAGCAATTCTACTTTCCATGACGTCATCTCTCCTCCACCTCCATGGAGGCCTGTCACCAGGAGCTGCAGCTAAGAGGCCTCCTCATTCACCGTTTAATTACCTCATCCCTCTAACCTGCACGCACACACACACAAACATGCAACAGAGTACACACGCGACACCCTCGCTCACACAATTATCCCAGAGGGGGGATAATAACACACACCTTTCTTGCACACACTTGATAAGTGAAAACAGAAAGAGGAGGAACCTGGGAGGAGAGGTACACAGCGATAACATTGTTCTCTCGTTTTTGGCCGTGTGATGAAGTGGGTGTTTGGCACTCATTAGCTCCCTTTGTGTTTCAGCACCCAAAAGTCAGGATGTGGGTTTTGTGTGTGTCAAGTACAGCAGAAGGCCATGTGCCCTATTACAGAGCAAAGAGGAAATGGAGTGCCAGTGGAAAAGTGTAAGAAACTGCCATCAAATCAACCGTCACTTTCAACAATAAGAACAAGTTCTTCCTCAAACTTTTGAGCCTCAACAGAAAACTCAGACAAACAATAAAAGCAAGACATCCGCTGTAACAGTTAAATGGACTGAATTCAAGACGGCTGTGTGACTTGACTGGCAGATGGGAGAAAAGCAAGGAGAATACTCCTAATAAAACTTGTGACTTGGGGAGATAACACAATGAAGGGAGAGAGACCAAACCACTGGGCAGAGGGGGGGGGGTGGCCACACTCATGACTGGGTTTAGAAACGCATATGAATTTGAAAAGAGGCAGACACACATAGTGCACATCCAACAAACACATACAAAGTTGCTAGGTGACGGGAAGATTGGAGGGGGGTATTTCTGTGGAGAAGGAGAGAGAAAGATAAAGGGAATGAGAGGAAAGAATGAGAGAAGGGGAGAGATCACGTGGCTCTTTTCCAAAATGGAAGAGGGGCCACAAAAAGAGTCCACCCCTTAAAAGTGAAACAGAGGTTTCTGCGGACACTGAACTACAGGTGGTGACACCTGGATTTTAGGTTTTTTTCAGGTTTTTAGCCTGATGTCGCCTCAGAAGACCTCAATCCATCACAACAAAGAACTTCTAAGCCCTCTGTGATGCCATTGCAGTGCGCGTGCATATCATATTGCTAATGTTGCAATAAAACAGAAAGTCTCCGGCATTATTGAAGCGGCATTGCGGGATGTCAAAGAACTTGAAGTGCAATCAGGAGGCTACGAGCGCCACCACGGAAACATCACAGAGAAAGTGAACTGATTTATGAGCGAAGAATGAAACAAAGCGTGCTGTCCCTCCTCTTCCTCCTCCTCCTCTTCCTCTTCATATGGAAAACACATTATTAAGTTACCGCTGAGCACATTACACCAGCCTCTTACCTATTTAGCGTATAGGACCCGTTCCGTTTAAACCTCATCCTGGACGACAGGAAGCGGATAAAGAAATCCAGAATTGACGGCGTCTCAGCGTCTCGTCGCACCTCGAAAGCACCGCGGGCCGCCGTGTCTGTCGCTCTCTGCACGGCTGCACAGCAGAACACGGAGCTGCAGTTTGCGCTCCTCCAACACCTTCCTCCTTATCTGCCTGTCGTTTGTTCCCAGACCTCCCTCTCCTCCTCCTCCTCCTCCTCCGGTTTAGTTCCCGAGCCGCGGGGCAACGTCAACGAGTCTCCGGACTGCAGCCGATTCGATACAAACTAAACAAACAAACAAACAAACCAAACCAGAGCCGGTATCGGTGACCTGCGGTCCGGAGCGACTGGAAAGATGTGATTTTCACACGGAGTCTGGTTGAAGCTACGTCGGCTTTGTGTCCACAGCCTCGCTGACGCAAACCACCGCTTTCTGACTCCACCAAAAATAAAAAAAAAAACAGAAAGAAGGGAGGGAAGAAAAGAAAAAAACACCACCCATCTGAAACTTGAACCTTTTCTTTCAACGTGTTCACATCTACACCCTCTTCTCCGGCTCGGTTCGGCGACACAAAGCCGAACTGAAAGCGACGTCTAAATACAAAGACAGCATGGTGACCGGTGCGACGCCAGCTTCCTTCGGTCCTGAGGAAGCGGTCTGCCGTCTGTCCATCCTCCACATGCTGAACACACACCAGACTCCAACGCCGCTCCTGTCCACGCCTGGAGGCTGAGACAGATTTGAGGCTAAGAATAGGGCTGAGGAGCCATTAATGCCACTTAAATCCAAAGTAGCCCTTCCAAGTGCAGGTGTGTGTCTTTCTAATGGACACACGTGTACTGTGTGTGTATACACACACTGTATATAGTCACTTTACATTTTATGATACAGGAAGCTGGTAAACGTGCTCGATCTCCAGGAGCAGGGCTTTTACTTGATATCACTGGATCAAATTAGCTTGAATTGCTAGAGGACGCGGTTCAATAAAAAAAGGAAGAAATATAAAATATGATTTTCTGGAACTGATACTTTGGATCAATACACACGATTGTTTGCCTTGTAATGATGATAACGCTGGAGGTCTACCTGCTCAATCTGCCTCAACGTACTCTGCTGCTGGGAGGACAATGACCAGGTGGTCAACAACAATGGGCCATGATCACTGGCTGGCAAGTGAGTCACTTCCGTGTTATGCAGCATTTTCAGCATCGTCGCTGACAAACACAATGAGAACTGGCAATGAAATGAGCTGCAGGAATGTTAAAATGGTGGGGAAACGACAGGCAGGTCAACTCAAAGTGCCTCTGAGCAGAAAAAAATAAAAATAAAAACAAAGAGGCGACGGACACTGGAAGGGCTTTACGATGATAAAGTGCGATCTTTATCGCCGCAGCCAGCCGTCTCCCTCCAGCCAGCGTCCAGAGTGTGTATGCATGTCCTCGGGGGAGCCAGCCTGCCGCCGCTGGAAGATCTTTACGCCCCTGCATGTGTGTACGCTACAGCCAAGGTGGCTCAAAGCTCTTGTTTTGTCAAGCTTGGATTTGCACGGCAGTGGATTTAAAAAAATAAAATAAAATAAAACTGGGCACAGAGGAGTCTGGGAGGAGAAATAGATGGATGGATGGATGGATGGATGGATGGGGAGAAAGGGAGTTGGAATATGCTGAACAGAGGGCCAGACCACAAAGACTGAAAAATGGAAAGACCAGATGTCAAATGAGGAAGCATTGGGAAGGAGAGGAAGACATGCAACAAGGGCCCAAAACTGGATTCAAATCCAGGATAATGTTTGTGGTTACATGTAATGTGTTTTAGTAAGTTGTTGAGACGGCCCCAAAAAAAATTAAGTTTTTCAAACTTTTACGAAGCTATCTGGAGGCGACTTGAAGACTAAAAAGGAAAGAACAAAAAGGAATCTATTTTCCACCGAAAGCTTAAAAAGTATAAGTGATTCACCATGACAACAACAATTAATTAAATTAAAGAGTCCAGCTCATAAGAGCAAACACCCAGTTCAAAGAATCCGGAGCACTAAGAAGAAATCTCCAATAATAAAATAAAATGTCCCATTAACTTTTGTGTTTATAGGTGTTATGGGAGAAGCACAAAATGAGGAATCCAGGCGAGCGGGAAGTTTAAGAGCATTCAGGGTTATTCAGCATTACATCACGGGAGTGCGGCTGTGTGTGTGTGTGTGTGTGTGTGTGTGTGTGTGTGTGTGTGTGTGTGTGTGTGTGTGTGTGTCTCCTCTACTCCCACAAAAGCACTCAGGGTTAGTTTCAGTGGCTCCAAGCTCATTTATTACAGTAAGGGCAGCCTGGAACAAGAACTGCTGATCAATCGCGCTGCTGCTGCTGCTGCTGCTGCTCAGTCAGTCACTGCGGAGTTACACAAAAGCCACGGGAGGGATGAGAGGATGAGGAGGAGGAGGAAAATGATGAGAGGCAGGAGGAGGAAGAGGGTTGACAGAAAATGAGAAGGCTCTGGAGTTTGTGGGGACAGAGAAGGCTTACATAAAAAGAAAATCCCAGAGTAGGAAGGAAAAGAGGGTGAACACTGCAGAACAGAGAGAACACAGAGGCGCAATCAGCCTGAGTTTTATTGATGCAGTTCAAAACAACCCCCCTCCTCCTTTCCTCCTCCTATTCAGTCTCAATCTATTCCTCCTTCCTGCACTTATTCATGTCTGCACCTTAACTTCCCCTTGATTTTATTGCTCCTTTTGCAGCCCCTTGATTAAGCTAATTTGAGCCTTCTTGCTTCTTTCACAATCCCTTTTTGTATTCAAGCCTCTTTTCCATGCATCCCCCCCTCCTTCCATCCCCTCAATCCCTCTTTCTTGGTGCATGTTGTGTAAGAATTATGTGAACTTTATAAGTGTGTGCATCCTTGCATACTAATGGCAGTGCATGATCGCCTTCTATTTTTCACCTGAGGAGGAAGGCAACTTCCTGTTGACATTCAGGATAAAACAAACTTGTCTCTTTTTTCTCTGCCTCACCCCCAGTGACAGGGAGGCTTCCAGGACACAGGCATCACTGGCTGCGGCGCGGCTGTGGAATAACCCTGGTCCCTCCACTCCTAAACAGGCTTTCCAGGAATACAGTGCACAGAGTCCACCACGCTTGAGACCGCAGTGCACAAACACACACACACACACAGCTGTAGAGAGACCATGTTACTACATGTGCCAAGTTCCCCAGAACAGAGGTGATACTGACAGAAAGCACACAACTCTTTCTGCTGTAACACCCCCCCCAAAAAGGATGAATCTTACGAAACCATGTGTGTATTATGCAATTTAACGTACATAGGGTCCTGCTGCCAAGTACCAAGAACGTACTGTTTCTCTCACTCACACACCCTAAAAATGTTTTGGCACACACAGACAAACACACACTGAGCAAAGTTGTGAACTCGGGCCAGGCAGAAGGGAGCAGAATGAAAGGGCCTATATATATATATACTGCCAGGCTGGGCGACGCCACGAGTCGGTCAGTCTGTCTGTGTGTCCGTCTTTCATATACAGCCTGGCCTATA
Organism: Gadopsis marmoratus; assembly: GCA_036023855.1. Lineage (NCBI taxonomy): Eukaryota > Metazoa > Chordata > Actinopteri > Centrarchiformes > Percichthyidae > Gadopsis > Gadopsis marmoratus. The sequence continues at coordinate 13,630 of JAVQJF010021768.1, forward strand.
GTGAGGGGACACCAGTATAACTCACCTTTTATAGTTACCTCAGTGGGTTCGTCTCTGTCTGCCCACTAAATCGCCCTATAGGCTTCTGTTGCACGTCTCCGTCTCACCATCTATCACCACAAAGCTGAAGTAGCTTCCAGTAGCACAGTCTGATACTGCTCGCTCGGTATATAGAAGCTTGTGAGAGGCAAGTTTGAATTAATGGGTAAAATGACAGTGATGTTGACATTTTCTCAAAAGTCTCCTTGATGGCCCCAAAGGCAAATGTTATGTCTGGGTATTTCTGGGCCCGGCACCCAATCAGTATTATCTTTCGGTATCTAGACAAGCTTCGGCTTCAATTCAAATTCCAGGAAATGAAATGCAACCTTACCCATGCACCGGTCGCTGCTCAGGCATTTTGAGAATGTGATGCTCAGCGGCAGATTTGGAAAAACATCTAACTTTTAAAAGAAATAAAATAAAAGGTACCACATGCTTTTCCATTTTCTATTATTTTTCTGCTCCAGTAATCTTTTGAGGTCAGTATAGTAGCAGCCATTTGTAACGATGAAGGTCATCGTATTAAGAGCTGAAAGTTGATCAACAGAAAATGAATCGACAACTATTTTGATAATCAATGAATCATTTCAGTCATTTATTTTCCACTTTCAGCCTCTCAAATGTGAATATTTGACATTTTTCACAATTGCCTGATATTTAATAGAGCAAACAATCAAAAATTAATAATCACAAAAATTGAGGATAAAAATAAACAGGAATGTGAATTTAAGGATCTTTGAGGAAGTTAACACTCTATGTTAAAAAAACAAACTAAAACAAGGCCGGCATTTTATAGGCTCATTAGAGTATTTTTAAACTTTAATATATTTAGGTTTGACTACGTTTAGGTCGGCAAAATGATTAAATAAATTAAAGAGTTCTGTATTTCCACAGTATAATTTAAATGGCAACGTGGCAAAGACTGTGTGAAAATGTGAGGGGAGTCATGATGGACACTGCTTCTTTTTTTTTTTTTTTTGTTTTAAGGGCTCACATACCAATCTGGATGTGGGGAACTGCTGAGGTTGGTGGGACTATGATGCCACCTGCTGTTAACCAGAAATAATGCACCACTCACATGGAAAAAACAGACCTCTACTTTGTCCCTCATTATCTTGGGGCTACTGTGCTAAGTGAGTCCTGCTGATGGCTGAGGAGCAGTGATGAGAGAGGCAGCAGGCGGGGCAGAGAGAGGTAAAGGCAATGAACTGATGTGCTGTTGACTGGTATGCAGTCAGGTACTGCTGGCATGTGAATAAAGGCTTTGCACAGGTGATGAAGGGAGGAAGTGAGGATAGAAGATAAAATAAAATGAAAAAGACAAGGTGAGGACTTGACATCGCTGATGCCTCGGTGCCACCCATAAGATCATTTTGTGGAGAAAATGAAAGATTAAAAAAACGCATGTAAAAGCTTCTGCACTTTTTCCTCAAAGCATACCTTCAGTGAAGAATACTAAATCCAGCAGAGAGGTTTCACATTGGTGAGAAAGCTTAAAAACCTGAGATGAGAGGATCGGGTGAGGAGATAAACCATCTGTGTTTCTTTAGCACTGAATGGCTGCAGTGTGCAACCACCAAGAATAAATAAAATAGTGTGCCACAGAGAAGAACAAAACTATCCTGTCTCACCACTCATACAATACACACAGAGCTGAATACAAACCATATGACCTGCTAAATATCAATATGATTGACCAAAGAAAGTTACCTAACTGCTACCTAACTGTTGCAGGAGCTGCCCATTGGGTGGCCATGTGGTCTGGACATGTGTTGCCCTCTTGTGGTAAAAATACAGACTACATCCAAATTCTGTTTACAGCAACCTATCAAGTCCTCCTGAAGTCACACTAGTGCTGTTGGTTCATTTTTGAGAGTTGCAACACACATAACTACAAAACTGAGAGGTCCTGAGCTGTGGCTTACCTACTATTAAGTGTGTGTGTGTGTGTGTGTGTGTGTGTGTGTGTGTGTGTGTGTGTCAGCCGTTTTCAAGGTCATTTCCATTGTATCTCGCTTATTAGGATCCAAACTATCTTTCACAGGGACCTGACTGTTTTACTCATCGTTGCAATTGTGGCCGAATCAATGCAGATCTCCGTCTAAAGAAATAATTTCATGGCTCTTCATTCATTTTCATAAGTATTCTTTTCGACAAATACACAGACCGTCAAGGATTTTAAGGCCCGTGGGAATCAATACTTGTTTTTTTTTATTCAACTTTTAACACTCTTACTAAAAATACTGACAATCACTGAATATCCTTGACAATGCAGACTGAATGAATCAAAGCCAGTTGATTCAATAGGGATTTCATATGACTTATTCTAACTAAATTATGCTATTGCCCTAGGTTATATTATTTAAGCCTTTCAAAACTGATAATCGAGCTAAGAAAAACAAAGTAATGGATCACAATAAATTAATCTCAAAACTAACAATGTGTGTGGATTCTTTTATTACCAAAAATTCAACAGCTTTATGGTCACTGTGACCAAAACATCCTAAAATGAAGCTTTCTGCAGACATAGTCCTAAATGACAGATGCAGGGAAAAAAACAAACCACACAAGAATCCTGTTTCAGATCAAGTTCTCAGTTATTTGCAGTGAGTGCAGTGTTAAAGTGACCCATCCTGATCCGTATTACCAAACGCTGAGCTGCGGCCTGACAGCAGCAGGCTGTGAATGACTTAGATCCAAATCCAAAAGACTGGAAAATGTGCTTTTAATGTATTTAAATCTCCAGACTCATATTTGTGAGAAAAATCCACAGAGCGCATGCTTTGATCACATGGAGCATGTCCCAGCAGCTCTGAGCGGATGCTAGAAAAGGCCTTGCCCAGGTAGCTAATCCCCACACTGGAAACGGTTCCTTAGTTCCATGCATGCGCACGCACAAACACTCGCTGCTGAGGTGTGCACTCCACAGCTGCCAGCGGTTATGCAACAGCTGGTACGTTATCCAGTCTCTGCACAGTCTTTGAAAAGACCAGTGACCTCTAACCACCTTTGCCCACAGCCGCTCACCTTTCAGCTGTTAGCGATGCACTTCAGATAGATAACTCCAATATACCACCTTCAGTCTCTCTGCAATATAAGGCAAGAGGAAGTAATATGGCATGGTCAGCTGCTCCAGGCAAAAAGAGATGAAGCACAATTAATAATTTATGTTTGTTATTAAAGTTTCTGGGATAGATGGGATAAAGAAACTGCTGCAACAAAAATATTAAAGAAAAAAAAATCCACCTTAAATCATGATCACTGTCCTTTTTATTATTTGTTTGACTATTTTTATTATTCCTGTTGATAACTGCCCAAACTATAACAGTACATGGTATGACATCACATCATTTTCCCAGAAGCTACTTCCTTTCAGCACGCTGTCGAATTAACAAACATAAAATATGGCAGATGACACAATAATGCTAATTAGCAGTATTCAGGCATGCAGTGCAGCTACACAGAGCCAGTCAGCGGTTATCACTGACAGCGAAGGGGACATGTCAACATGTGCGGTTATAGACGAATCTCACGTTGACACTTTCTGACAAAACCGAGCAGAGCGACAGACGCCCAGTGCCTGCAGGAGGAAAACAGCACTTCCTGTGTTTGTGCGTCGCACAGTTAGCATTCCCTTCTGCGCAACGAGTGACAAAGACTCCCTTGGCCTGGCGGAGAGGCAGAACAATGAGGAGGAAAGGAGAGCATGTTACAGCACAGGGTGGGGCAGAAAGAGAACTGAAGGAATAACACACACGAGCCAAACACGAGGCCATATGCAAACAGAGGCGAGGATACATGTGTACATGAGGACACACACCCAGGCCAAACAAGCAAACATGCAGTCAGAGCACAGATAACTGTAATAATGCCAAGTACAACATGAAAAAGGGGAAGTACAGAGACACAAAAAAAAAAAACACAGACAGAGGCAACAAAATGTGAGCTTCCTTCATTCAGGAAGAGTCAGACTGCACCAAGCACAATGTAACAAAGCTAAAATGTTCCTAACAGGGAAGAGTCACCACCATCTCATTGTGGTTACATCAACTCCCCAGTGATTATGAGAAGTGTCACATTTGCATGCTCTGTATTACCCTCCCTCTCCCTGGCCCTGAGCAACACATGAACTCACCAGAGCGGACCAAAACCCCTGATCTACTGTTCCTCTATGAGAGGAAACGGATGTGGGGTTTATGTATCTCACTTCTCTATCACTCACGCACGAAGCAAACGTGCAAACCAACACATCATCTAAAGGTTGAGGACAGAAACAGCTTATACAGCGAATATCCAGCACACCAGAGATTGTACACATATAGCTTCTTCCAGAGCCATAGATAGACCTTTACTATTTCTATCTGTTGTTCATGTCAAATCCTGACTTTTGAAGTGGCGTCAGGAAGGTCACAATGACTCCGTATTGAAAATGTCAGAACGGAATTTGATGATTAAAAGGGGAAATCCACGTATCTTGGCTTGGGCTTTGAGACTACAAACTTATGATAGAAACCCTGCATTACTAACCAGGGTATTAATCAGGTGGGGAAAGGATGCAACTGAGTTGAATTATGGGAAATGTAGGATTCGGTGGTTTTAGAGTTTGATGCTTACTCGGGACAAAATTTCGGATAACTCAAACATTACAAGTATGACCACTCCTTTTGTTTTTTTAAATTATTAAGCCAAGCTGAGGTCTGAAATTCTGCACACAGAGCAAGCAGTTACGATATACAAGCACCAACTTGTTGCATAATAATTTAACAACACCGAGAACATTGCTGGCCACTTTTCAAGCCTAATATACCAGCAGTGCTTTGCAGAGGCAACCTGAGATACTTGCAGGGAGGAGTCGAGGAAGAAGAGAAGACTAGAGTAGCAGAGGAGGGACGAGGGAGAAGATGAAGAGAAACCAGTTTGTAAAAGATAGGAGGTCAGGAGTCACTGTGCGCTTCACAGAACTTCTCCCTCTGTCGCTCTTTATGTAGGCTAATCTCCTCCATCTCACCTCCCTGAGCTGGCTCGCTCACTTAGCCTTATTTAACCAGCTAACGGCTGGTAATAAATCAGCAGCACACTCCTCTCACTTCTAATCTGTAGTAGCCCGTTCTGCTCGGCACACTCCCTCCTGATATATGACTCAGTCCACTCTGGCTTCTAGTGCGAGGCAGCTACTGATTGGAGATAAAGGATGAAACTGGAAAGAAAGAACAGACTCCCCATTTTCTTTGTTTTTTGTCTCGTCTTTGGTTGCATGTTTTCAATTTTGGCAATATTTCAAAAGCACGACCTCTTAAACAAAAAGGTATAATATTTAAAATTTCTGCTTTAAAGTGTCTAAAAACAACTAGATTAGAGCTGTGTACCAACATTATCCCAAATGATTCCAACAATGTTCAAACCCAGAGAAATACGTAATTTTATTAAAAGTAACAGTGCGTTTCATTTTCCTCTATTAGAATGAAATGACATTATGACCAAATGTCACTAAATGTAATGCAAAGAAAACTTTCATACATTTCCTCATCTGTGAACATGGTTTCTTCCCGAGTCATGTCCTGTTCTCGTTATACATCCATGGTCACGTCAGATAAATATTTCATCGGCAATGGTGAAGACAACATCTCCCATGGTCCCACGCTACTTCGCGACGTCATCAAACTACATCTTTTTTTATCGTTTTGATTGAGAGACCCCTAGCAGCAGAAAATACATACTGTGCATTTAAATCCAGTAATATAAAACCATTCACCAAAGAGAAGTGGAGAGTTTTAATAGCTGCTTTTTAAATAAATAGCTACATTTCAATATTTGACAGTTTTCTGTACTTGATACAGAATGTTACAGACACAACTGAGTCTGTACTCAAAAAGGACTGATACCCAACCCTTCCACTAACACCTAGATAACGTTGACATTTAAAAAAATAATATCCAAAACTCACAGAATCGTACAGCGCCTAGCTTGCTAGTTGGCATAGTTAGCTTACTAACTGTTCTTTAGTCTACCACCAATTACCAAATGACTTTTTAAAAAAAGGTCAAACGGTTAACTGTAGATACTGTAGAAACAGAAAGTACGACTCATACATTCTAACTTGGAATATGTTAGACATTTCAGTGAAACTTTAGTGTTGACAGATTGAGTAGGACTTCATGGTGAGAAGTCCTTCCTTCCTTCATTCGGGTTCCTGGATTAAACTGTGGCAAAGTGAGCTGCTGGCCTCGCTCCCACCCCGTCTGGACTCCTCATAATACCCCGTGTTCACAGCCAGTCTTAAGCTAGCAGCTAGCTTTTAACCTAACTCCTAATGCTACGAGGCTGTTGGCTCAGTGTTCGCATTCATCACGAGCCACCCAGCTCAGAGACCACCAGCGATTAAAAAGGCTTTTAGAAAGGCCACGTTTAGTAGGTTTACGGCTGGAAGCACACAACAAAGAAGAAAAGGCCAGTGTTGTGACATCATGCCAGACCTCGACTGTGTTATAATAAAGTGAGGAAACGGGAGGGGGGCAGCGCACGGACAGAGCATGTTCCCCAGCATGGCCCTCTGTAAGCCCTCAGTCAGTGAGACTTATCCATGTTTACACACGCACACTTCCTCAAGGGGATATCAGAGGCCTTACAGGGGTCAAATCCTGTGTTGTGTTTTTGTGTTGTGTCCAGCCTTGAGCTGTTCTGCCTCACTCCTGGGAGGCCCAGTCAGCAGCTCCCATACAGTGACCTTAACCCAGCAGCGGAAATCAGACGGCCCTGAACACCAGCTCCCTTTCTCCGTTATCCCTTTGCCTTCAATCCAAGTCAAACTCTTCCCTCACAAGACACATCCCCCCCTCCTCCACATCCTTTTTTAGATGTGAAGCACCTCATGGAGCCGGCTTGTGACTCACTCACAAACTCATGCATCCATGTTTAGCAGCCTGTCCACAAGGTGTCCTGTGTTACATCAGCAGATGTGGAGATGTTTTGAACCTACAAGCAAAGAAAGTAATAGCTGCTACAATTTTAACATCTGTACCACCATCAGGCCCCGATTGTCACAGCTACTTTTATTCTTTTGCTGTTTTATGTCACTAAAATCCTGTTGATGACTATGACCACTTTGCCTACAAACTGTATGTCTTCAGTAGTGTTGAAACAAATAGTCAATTAATAGAAAATTATTCTACAAATATTTAGGCCATTATTAATTTCTCACGTCAATTTTTTAAGCAAAACTGCCAAAATGTTGCTGGTTTTAGCTTCTGAAATGTCAAGACTGGCTGCTTTTCTCTGTTTTATGTCATTGTTAATTAAACATCTGTGGGTTTTGGACTGTTGCTCAGACAAAAATCTGCAGCCATCTCCTTGGGATCTTGAGAAATGTAAACTTTAGATTTTCTTTACACATTTTACTGACGAAATGATTAATCGATGTAAAGAACATAACTGGCAGTTTAGTGAATAATAAAAGTAGTCATGGTCTTGGCTAATTTCGTCTGCTCTTAGTGGTGGAGATCAGTAGTTCAGTGGAGATGGCCCACCTCTGCAGTAAAAACGTAGACTTTAAATGATCAAATAGGCATACTCACTGCTGTGAAACACTAGCATTAAAAATGAACATATGTCTACCAAATCTAAATTGCTGCCACTGTTATTTTCCTTGCCGATAAGTTAGACTGGTTTGAAAGCTTGGCACTGAATGAGATTGGGTGTGGATTTCATCAATTACACTAAAAACGAGGTGTGTCCTTGTTGATTCAAGATCTACCACGTTAGAGCTACACCCTCCTCCACCTCCCTCTAGCTCTTTCCACATGCTGTCCGCTCTCTCCCTCACTTGACTGTCATGGTGGCAGGAAGTTGAGGAGATGTACAGGCCATATGTGCAGATCAGAGCCATACGGCAGGGTTGTCAGCAGACACATACGAAACATATGGCTGCTGGTGCGGGCCTATCAGCAATTAAGCCTGTACTATCGCTGTCTCCCTCTAATCTTACGGACTGCCGCTGCTGTTTAAATTCTCACCTCAAGAGAAAGGAATCTCTTCCTATGGGCTGCTGAACTTTTGTCTCTTCTCTTACTTACTGCCTTGTTTTCAGCAATGCCAGCCTCTTGTTTAAACCTGTCAAACTAGGGTTGGGTGATAATTCCACATAAATACGTAACAGTAGTTACGTAAAGTAGTAGTAAAATAAAGTAGGTAATGTCGATAAAACATTCTTCATCCAAAGCCAGGCTGAAGAGGTAGGTTGTAAGTTTACAGTTAAAAATATCCACACTTCCAGCTGCCCTGAGATCCTCCGGCAGACTGTTCCAGCGGCTCGGAGCATTAAAGCTAAAGGCTGCCTCACCAAAGGTTTCAGTCCTGCACTTTGGAACAACTAGCAGACTCGTGCCAGAAAGCCTGAGACCTGGAACTGTACTGCTTCATACACCGTAAGCATGTGAGACATATATCCCGGTGCAAGACCGTGAAGTGCTTTAAAAACAATTAAAATAATTTTAAAATTAACATGTGTAATGTGTTTAATTCTAATTGACGATAACTAGTCTAAATATTAATGATTGATATCATCAATTCAATTCTCACTAGTGGCGATGCTCAATGTAGATATCTGAAATCAATATAGTAATTTTGACTAATGACCCGTCCTACTCTGCCTCTGATTGGCTCACCCTCGCCAGCCAACAAAGCAACAAGTGCTGGCCAATCAGAGGCTGAGTATGGCGGATCATAAGTTTGCAGTACCAGGAAAAAGAAATCTCTGGTTTCCAGAACGCTGCTTTTTAATACATTTGCCATCTCTGTAGAAAGTTGGTGAACAATTCTCATTATGTTGACAATCGAAGCATCTATGGCTCGTAGCTCCCCCTGACCGCAAACACCTTGTTCATATGTGCGTTAAATCGCAAAACATTTCCGCTGGATTTTAATAATCACTTGCTATGCCATGTTCTTCTTATTCTTCTTTGAGTTGAGATGACGGTTAGTAAACCAGTTTAGAAGTGCTTTACTCACTGGACTGGACTGTGGAGCAGTAGATGTGTTGCCAAACTTGGCAACGGAAAATAGAGCACGTTTTCACAAAGCATTAGCCTTTGTTGAATATTCATGAGTTAGACATACCCTATTTAAAATTCGACCAATGGCTTTGTGTTACTTTATGATATGACGCCCACATATAGGAAATGGTTTGTTGATATGTCGAACATCGGAAAGGCAATTGTTGATATCTTTAATGGAATTTACATTTCCACTAGTCACAATCCTTTGTACATATCTACTGATATCTATAATTGAATTAGAGATATCTGTAAATGTAATTTTTACATGGAAAATATATTTGTAACGCGTCAAAATTGCTTTACAGGTATCTTAAATTAAACATTGACTTGAAATGTAATTTCCACTAGTGAAAACTAAATCGCTAATAGTCAGTCTAATAGCCTACTGATTCAATGTAAAAAAGGGCTTGCCATACTACAACCCGTCAGAGAAAACATGACACCTCACATGAGCTGCAAAGTGAGACCGACAATAAATGGATAAAATAAGAGACGCACTGCACCCTGTTAACATCTGAGTTTCAAAAAATTTGTACAACTTATCATGAGCTAGTTGTTTCCAGTTGGTGACGTAAAGGAAACTCTTCACAGATTAAGTCATTGTATACCAAAGTGTTAAGATCGGTAATCAGGATGCCCAAAACCCATGACATCCCCTTCTACTTCCTGTCTTAACTGCTAAACAGGATGTCAAGAGCAGCTCCCTCCCTCCTTTCTCCAAGTATAGTACGACATCTTCACATCTATCATGTTCAGTATGTAGGGTTCACATTATTATCAACTCTTGACTATTTTTCCTCTGTTCCTTATTCTCACAGGTGTTCTCAGCATGGGCTCTACTGCACATCCTGTAATCACGTTTAGGGAGGGGTATCATGGCACAGGGCTGATCCAAATACATGTACAACAGTGACATGCTCATACACGAAAATGCATGATTGCACACACCTACACATAACAGCCAGGGGGAAGGGGTGGAGATAAAGAAAAATGCAGGATGCTGAGGAAAAATGAAATTTTGAGAGGAAAAAAATGAGGCGGAGTATGGCCTCAAGTACTTGGATGAACTTGGCTCCCTGAGGTTTGTGTGCTTTTAAAGTGTGTGCGTGCGCGTGTACACTCAGCTCGCCTCACCTGATGCAACGCAGAGGTCTCTAATCCAATTACAGTTCAGACCAGCCTAGCAGCCTAGCCTCAGCCACCAAGGACAAACCGAGCAAGCTTACACCAACGCTAGCAGCCCACCGGCTCTGCACAGATCTGGCAACTCACCGTTCAGCTAAAGCCTCACCCAAGGGTGCTAACCACGCCTTAGTGCAAAATAAATAAATCACACACAATTAAATCCTTCCTCCTCCAAGACAAATTAGGACTCTTATCTTGCTGGTTGAATGAGGACCTACTCTTCCATTGGGCGCACACTCAAAATCTTGGTCTTACGATTTTTGGAATCTAACCAATGAATGCAACATCCTTCTGTTGGCTTTCCCTCCATTTCTGACCGGCACACGGTTCCAAACTCCATTTCTCACTCTGTCACCGGCAGCCCAGGCCCCTGCTGTTAAATCTCCCTCTCTGTCCTCTGCTGCAGACCTCTGCTGTTTCTAATCCAGCTCTCTGACCCCCTTGCCGCTTCCCATTTATCTCCATATCTCAGCCATCGCCTCTGCGCCACTATCGTTTCCCTCCTTCCCTCGCTCTTTACCTGCACTTTCTATATTCTCCTGCTGCTCTTCTCCTTATCAGCTGCTCTCTTTTCCTCTGGCGCTTTCAATTTGCACTGCTCCAGTACCCCATCTTCCCATTTTTGTCTCTACATTTCACAGCTTTTTGCCTGAGTCAAGGATGCTGTTGATCCCCTTTGTCTGTTAGTTAGCTGGACAACTGGGAAAATTCTGAAGTTAATGCAATTTGGTGGAAGATTAGACATGATGCGATTAGGTTTTGGTGGAGATAACACTTCCATGTTTCATTCCCACTAAGTATTATAATGGAGGCGCCACACCGCCTGTAATAAAGAGTGCTTCCACTCAAGTCAGAAGAAATGATTAAGCTTTTATGAAGTATATTAAGCTTAGCTGAGATGCTAATTCACAGAAGAAATTCCACATAAAAGGAGAGCGCTGCCGGTTTAGTTTTTCACTAAATTGATGATGAGACAAGAGGCGTCAGGATCTGTCTGATTCAGATTTCAGGTAATGCTAACCGATTCATCCATTGTACGCTCACTTTGTGAATTAATCAGAGCAGCTCATCGCAATGTCTGGAAAGAAAAAAAATTCAGTTTTTACAAATAACAAAAGCGAAGGTTGTGGATGTGAGAGGAAACACCAGACTGAGGGTAGTTAGATAATCACCAGCTGGACACAAGTTGCATTGAAATGGGTTAAACCACATTGTGACTCTGTAGGGTAATTAGGCTTGTTTACTGATGAGGATTCCATGTTCCTATTGATGATGTGCCATATTATTTGGCATTACCACCACATTTACATCACAGCATCAGAAACGGCACTGTTATGATGAAGTATATTGAAAGTTCAAAAGTGCAAACGGATAGATTAAACATGCTTCTACCCAAAGAAGGTATCATTAAATGTCATTTACAAGCAGATCTAAATCTGAAAGACTGCAACCAGTCCTGAAATAAATGCAGACCATTCTGCAGGGTGTCCCTTGTGGGTGGAGGGCAACAACAATCCTAAATCCTGCTGCAGGGGGTTCAACTTATTTTAGCTAATCTCAAGACGGCTCTAGCTGGCAGCGGTCCATGACTATGATACACTCTGACAGAACAGTAGCTGCTCCCAGGCCTGATGCAGCCAGCCCTGCTACTGGAGGAGAACCCAGGTACGTCCAGGATCTGTGTGGCAAAGTTGGCTTGAAATGAAACAACATATTTTGAGAGAAAATGTCCTGTTTTGACCAATAACAAGAGATAGGATGGGAGCGGGAGAGAAAGCAGCCGATTAGTCACGGCAGTTCCTGCACTCCGTCTTCTCTTTCCCCCGTCTCTCCATCTGATGGCCGTGCCAGTTGTGTGCACTGGGCAGGGCTGCCCAGAGCGTTACGAAAGAGTAAACACAGTCACAGCATGGTGCCGCTCTCCTGCCACATGAAATAAAGGCACCAAAACACACACACACACACACACACGGCCACCCCAGGAGCAACACAACAATGGGGCCCAAATGGATTTGAAGATCACTATAGATCTTCAAATATACAGGCATACTTTATGAAAAAGGAGGTCTACTGTGCACCTAAGTGGTTACCTAACCATACGCATCAGATGTGGCCATTTAAATGTCAGCAAACTGTGCAGTTGACATTGTGAAATGCAGCCTGTTCAAGCTTTTGAACAGGTCAGGACCCATTTGAGTGGGTGGAGAAGCTTCACAAGCACAGCCAGCTCAGGTATTGAGCTGGATTGCATTTGCAACCTCTTTATCCATCACAGTATTAGGTTGCAGCACCATACTCACACAGCATGTGCTGTTCTCAGGCTTTTGAAAGCCCATCTTCACTCAAACTTAATGTCCAAAAGGGAAAAAACCACCACACCTAGCAAGAGTTTCCATCTCAAGTGCTCGCCAAAGTGCTTAATACAGCCATGCATGCATTTGGATTCTCCAATTAGCCACTTATGCATATTCAGTGAAAGGCAAACTGCCGAGTCATTGTGGTATCACGTTCATTCCTGGGCGTCTATGTACCCGCTTCAGAGAAAGAGAAGGCAAGACGTGGAAGTAGGGAGGCGTCTCAAGAGACAAACCAAAAGAGTACAGCAGTACTATTTACTCAGGAGTGTGTCTATGTACGTGTGTGCGCCTGCACCCAGGCTATTTGCCTCCTCAAAACGCATTCAATAAAGCCTTTATATCTCCCCCCAGTGATGCACACGCATGGCCTAAAAACACTCCATGATACAGTATTGTGTCTTCAAGCCTGGCAAGGGCTCGCTTAACATTCACTCAGACCTTTTCTCCCGACGCCAGCTAGTATGAACTGCCTTGCAATACGATGGCACAATATTTTAACCAGCCAACCGTAAACTGGTTCGATTTGAGACAAACACTGGTGTGTTGGAGCCGTTACTAGATCAACTACTTGCTCTAGGTGTCACCATCTAGTGAAACCCGAAGTCATCAACACCTCTGAACTATGAGAGCTGAGCTTTTATGATGTGGGTGCTCCCCTTTAGCTCATTTGGGCTACTGGGGAAGAGGAGGAATATGCTACTGTTGCCCCAAAATAACGACACAGCCTTGAAGAGCAGCGAACACAAGGGGAGTGATGTTAGCGAGGGAAGCTTGTTTGTTAAAGCTCTGCCTCGAGCTCTGCTTTGCTGTCCACCGATTCCCTTCGCCTGTCCCTTACCCAAAGACACACGAAGCCAGCACATAAAAATATGCATGACAGAGCTTGTACAATATTACTTGGCACATAGGCTATCCTCGTACATGCTCAGCTCCGGATACGGCTAACACAGCAGCTGGCTTTTGAGGGAGACAGGGAGAGAGAGCGAGACTGAGCAAGGGAGTGAAAGGCAGAGAAAGGTGGGGGGATGAAAGTGACTAACTACTCCCCAGAAAGGGCATTTTAAACAAGCCAAGTAGACTTCTCGTCGCCCAGCCAACCCCTCAGCATGGCAGCACGTCATCGTAGAATAACCCGAAACATGCCGCTGAGCCCAAGGCCAGGGTCCAGCTCCATTAAAGCAGGACAGAGTTGATCTTAGCTTCCATTGGGAACCGAGACACATAAGAGAAACATTAATCTCTGTATGATTGATTACAAGCCAATTGAAATGCCCTGCAATAAATACTGATTGTACCTTTTCATTTTTGTTGTTGATTCTGTGTCAACAAAACAAAAAAGGGTGCTGAACCAACTATATAGCAATGTTTGAGGCTCAAGTTTTTGGTGGTGTTACACTGCTGTTGTGCGCTATATTGAGGGGTGTTTCTAACATTCTCTCCCCCTTTTAAGTTTATGTTCATGTTGTTGTGAGAACATTAGAACCTTCACTAAACAGTTGTTTGTATGATCATTGTGTGACACACCATAGCACCACCAGGCCTCCACAGACTCACACAAAGTTGGACTGCAGTACGATAATAGAGCATTGACACACAGGTCCTTTACTGACTCGGTGACTGGAAACGGTTAATAAATAAGTTATGCACCTAACACATCAGTCAAAGGAAGCCACTTTTGCAAAACGTCTGATGTGAACCATGGAGTCGTTTTTCTCAGGGTAGGGTGCTGTCGGGTGCGGAGAGCTGGTGTGTGCTGAGATACTGGGCTAACTGCCACTCACAACAGGAGGTGAATTTGTAAAACTACACCACGCTACGGTCATTAAAGGTTAGGCTGGTTTGCGTGGTCTTAAGTCTTGGCCGGAGGACTTAAAGACAGCAAAGTCAGACTCCATACTCCGTCTAGACCAAGCAACAACAGTGACAGCGTTGGTTAGTTTCTATTCTCGAGCAGGTGACTGCTTTGAGGTGATGTCCGCTCATCTGTCACAACCTATTATCAGCACTGCATCTGCGGCGTGAGCAGCGGAAACAGCCACCTGGCCTGAGACTGTGTGAACTAGTGTGTGTGTGGGTAGAGATGGAAATAAGGCAGTTGGGTTGCATGAGGACAGGACTGCAATGTGCAAAAATCCCCATTAGGAACATCCACATGTACATACACAGAGCAAGTCAGAAGCACAAAAAGGGATATTACGCTCAGAGTGAAATCGAAATCACCCAAAATGCTACCACAGTTTCTCGTGCATGCCGAGATCGGTTGATATGCAAATAAAAAGAGAGAAAGAGACTGATATATTGAAATTGTTTTTTAAAAGAGTTCATTTCTGTGGAACTGTCTAACTGCTGGGGTCATGAGAGTTTTGGCACTTAGGAACAGGTTCACGGGCCACGAAACGATTGAGAAAATGCACTGCCACAGTCAAAGTGAGAACATCGCAGCAGTAGATAGCTCAACACACAGCTTTTTTTGGATGGGCGCCTCTGCGACGAGACAGAACGTTCTTGTAAATTCCCCTTCTCTATCTGCCATCAGACCGATCACCTGACATTGCCTTTGTAATAATTTTAGCTGATAAGCTGACTAATGATAAAAGATCAAGGAGGAAGAGAAGACCGCGCACAGTCTTGGAGGGTGAGCAGCACAATTGCAGAAGCGCCGGGTTCAAAGGCATTTTTGACATGATTTCCAACAGACCTCATACTTCTGCAAACAAAATGCCATCAGATCGAAGTTGTACGTGGCGATACGCTGCCTATCCACCATTAAGTCACAGGTAATGCAGTACATTAAATCTGTCTCTTGCTCAGGTCAGGCAGCGCTCCACTTAGCTGCTGTAGTTTCCATTCTATCGCTCTACGTTCTGCATTTCCAAATCCATCACTCAAAAGCAAAAGGGATTAAACATCTGTTAAAGCCTGCCCGTTTCACCCAGCAGGAAGAGACACATTTTGGCATCGCGCATCTCCTCGGCATTTTAACGTCCTGTCTGACTCTGAATCCGGACAGATGAGCTCATTCGGCTCTGAAACAATGCTCTCTATCCAAAATAAACACACAGCACGCAGATACACTGAATGTACTTTGCGTTTTGGCTTACAATTTCAGGAAAAGCACGCAGGTGATACACACTAATGAGGCGTTATTTGCAGCCTCCTGCTGAAACAACAGAAGAGAGATTCTGTTCTTGTACCATAAGCCCTCATATCATTGTTTCTACATCTCCTTTCCTCAATCTATCCACCATTAGTAGGCCGTCGTTGATGTCATCTCCTACAGACCTCCATTTTATTCCCTGTGGAGCTCCATTCTTCCTATCAACTACTGCACTGCTTCCCCCCACCTAATAATTTCTTCTATTTTTCTCCATTCCATCAAAAGCATTCATATCCCCTTCCATCGGCCAAAAACGTGCTGTCGCCCCATCCCTCCATCCCTTTAGAGTTCCCTCATCTGTCTCGCCTCTTTCATCCTTTCTCCCTGCTCATCTGCACATGTCTCCCCGAATCAACTACTGTCACCACTCCATCATCCCTGAGCTCTCTCTCTCTGATCGGTCCTGGCTGTGGCGTCCTTCACCCTGGGTCTGTATTCAAAGTGATTACACGCTTGGTTAACTCATTCATGGACTCCACTCTGTCAGTGACGCACGCTGGACGCATGCCTGCTCACTCCCAGTGCGTTCAGCTCACATACGCACCTCACCCGCATACATAAACACAAGATAACGTGCAGCTTGAACATGCATGTGAAAACAAACTCAACGTGCAGAAATGCCATCAGTCTGGGTCAGTGGGCAAACGGCACTACAGCTAAATAGAGAGCTGAGAGTAATAACACATTGTAGATACAATACTACTTCAATTGTCATAAACAATTTTAGCTCATATTTAAGCAGGACTCATTTTTCTGAAAGAGTATTTAGGTCATGACAATGATATTTAAAGGGAGTCACCATAAAAAAAAGATTCAACAACTTTCGTAAGATGGAGAACGTGTATTAATACCAACTACAAGTAGCGACGTGATAATCCCAACTGTCGACAAACACAGGCAGGCAGAGGCCTTCTCTTATACTCGTATGTCGTTCTTTGCTTTCCTCACTGCGTTTGAATTCCTAACAGATCACAAAGCAAACCAGTTTTGGTCTGACAGCAGTGTTGGGGCAGAAAATTATAATTATTTCATGCGAGTGAGTGAGGTGGAAAAGGAAGAGGAGGTTTAGACCTACAAATCACATTTACATCACATGGTGCAACTTCAATGGAAGAATCAGTTATCAAAACCAGGAAAAGAAGTGTCTGTGTCTGAAGGATGAAAAATAAATAAATAAATCTTACAAGGAACCTCTCAGACACACAACACGTTCCTCAATAATGGCAGTTAGTCACACAAAAGAAGAAAAGGTAAGCAGATACACGTTGAATCAAGCAGTGCCAGGAAATGTATTAACAGTTTTATAACTGGCAATGAGGTGGCACCTTCCGCACCCAAAACTCGTCAGAGCTTCCGTTGCCTAACTGTCTCTTAACTTTCATACATGTCTGTGGAGTATTTTCTCAGATACCCTGCTAGATAACTGACAGACAGACCAGCTGGACAACATGACAAAACCTCCTTGGCAGAGGTGATATTCTGGGGAGGTATAGAGGGACTGCATCGTTATCTCAGACAAAATGTCACAATGTGAAGAACCACCCCTGACAACGCGGCTCCACCCTTCCCCAGCCCTGATCTGCTCACAAAGTGCTGGGGGGGGGCAGCCAATCTGATAACCAGTCAGCAAAAAAAGAATAACCTCACAGCGACACGACTTACTGTGCACGTCCAAACCTTTTGTGATATGCCAAAGGCCTGACATGGTCTCCAGTCTGGAAAGGTCCCACTGTGTTTCAGAATTAAAAGCATCACAACGTGTGAAAATAAAGCCTACCCATGTTTCATGAAATATAAAAATGAACACACACACCTTGGACTGCGACTTCATTGAGTCCCTCCTTTACCTACAGGCAAATGTGACTTAGGTTCTGACCAGACGATACTTTGAATAGCAAATACATCGAACTTCTAGGATAGCAGACTGGGCCGGTAAGCTTTGGGAAGTTACTCTATCACTTGCACTGATGTCATAGGACAATCCTGAATACAATCATGAAGGCCTTGAACTTTGGCTGTATAGCAGGTGTCAGATGTATGTCATTGGTTTCATGACTGAAACCAAGAACAAAGGTGACAAATCCGCATAATCAACTTATGTCAGGTGTCACCTGCTCCATCAAGGCAACAATCACACAACGCTTGTAACACCTTAAACTCCTGTGAGCTCGTTGACACCGGGACCTCTGTTGTGTCCCAAAGGTAGCACATTAGGTAATGTGAAGTTAGCATGAAGTTAGCATTAGCGGACAGCGCACCTTGCAATGGAAATAAACTAAGACCAGGCACAGCCGCGTTAGCAAGACTGACAGGCTGCTAACATTAGCCCATTTGCTGTGTTAATCACTCCTATAAATAAGCTCCCTGTACAGCAAACTGGCCTCCACAGAGATACTCTCACAGCCTAATCTGGGCGCTGCCACCGTTGGCTAGATAGCTGCAGGACATAGACATGCCCACAAATACCTCCTGGCCCTGGGTAACATTAGGTTGGTTTACCGTTGCAGGATCAGAGCGTTGCCAGCCAGCTTTGCTACCAAGCTAGCATCGCTAAGCTAAGCTAGGCAACATGCTACCCCGCCTCTGGCTATATTGACGTGTTAAAAGTGGAAATGTGGCAGTATTCAACGCGACAGTACACCTGTCTAATGCTGACTCTGGTGGTGTCGGCTACTGTGCGGTGGAAGTGCAGGCAGCGTCAGAAAGACTGCGCAGTTGACCTGACAGAGGAGAGTAAGCTGGCTAGGCAAGTTAGCTGCCTGTACTCACCCCATTAACCAGTCCATGGCGCTGTTTGTAGCTAGCGTAGCTAACGTTAGCTGGCAGGGGATAAATCCACCAGGAGCTGGAGGCGACCCCTAGTTTATCCAGCCACCGCCCTCGCTGCCCTCGCTGCCTGGCCCCCCCGAGTCCAGTCGCTCTCCCCGGGGCCCGTGTCTCTCCCAGCTGCTGGATCCCGGCCGGTCAAACACAAACGCCGCTTAAACTTTGAGCAATTGTCCTTGTTTTGATCCCCGGCTAGCTCGGATCATGAAGTGGCAGTAACACAGTCGGATCAGTCCGTTAGCGGGTAGCGGGTGTGCAGCATTGAGTGACTTTGAGCACGAAGGCGAGCGGGGCAGCGGCGCGGGTCTGCCTGGAGTCGCGGTGTCGCCGACGAGTGAGGCTTGTCTGTCAGGATGCCGCTGGTCAACCCGGTAACCTCTGTCATGAAGCCTTGTATGGCTACCGTGCTAGCTGACAGCTCGAACCTCCACTGGAGCCGCTGCTGTCTTGAGTAAAGTCTAAATCGGAGTCCGGAAGTAAACACAGACCCGACCCACTGTGTCTCTCCTGTGCGTAAAATGCGTGTCACGCAGGGCTGTGCGAACATGGGAATATGCGGTGGGATGCGCAGTGAGCTGCTAGAAAAAGGTGATTTCCACGCAGTTGTACACATGCACTACTGAAGACTTTAACACGTTTAACGGGGCGATTGACACACTGAGTTTAATTGTTACACATGTGATTTTATTCTAAGGCAGTTACGCTTTTACTGCTGATGTTCTCTTCGAGCAAGGCTTGACCGGCAAGGCAGGCACTTGCCCAGGGGCCACAGACCCCCAGGGGCCCCAAATGTCAATGGGTTTTGGTCATTTAATTGACTGTACATTTGAGGATTTTTGAAGGTGTGGGATGGGACAGGAGTGAAAATGCCGCTGTACTTGATGGGGAATCTGACACGACATAATACACAATGCAAAGAGGGTGGAGGGTTCGGGGTCAATAAAGGGGCACCAGGTCCCACCTGTTAATCTGTCCGTGTCATTGCCTTTAGTGAGCCTCCTGTAGTTTCCATCATTGTGACATATGAAACAGAAAGAACCCTTCAAACAAACCCAGAGAAATGCCTTTGGATGCTATACATCTCAACAAGAATGCATTCATGTGCACTGACCTCTCACTGTGAACCGGTGCAGGCAGAGAAGTTCCAGTAATGACCGATGTATCACTGGCTGAGTGGTAATATACTCTCTGCTCTGCTTGTTCTTAGACACCGACTGTCCAGAGGCAGAAGAAACCCTTGTTTATGTCCTCGCCCACCTGAAAGCCTTTAGTTAACTGAGGACCCGTCTTCCATTCAGTCCTTCATTCAGCAAGGCAAGACGACATTAGATCAGTTAGATTAAAATGTTGGTAATCCAAAGAGCTGACACTGTCTTTAGGCCAGTTTCTCAGCCACCCCGTATGCGGGGAAATAGTGCTGAAACTGTTGATTAATTAATCAAGAGAAAATTTATTTTCAACTACTTTGATAATTGATTAATCTTTTAAATCATTTATCGAGCAAAACTGCCCAACAGTGCTGGTTTCAGCTCATCAAAAAGTGAGGATTTCTGTTATATCTCTGTTTTATATCCTTGTAAAATGAAAATGTTTAAGTTTTGTACCGTTGGTTGAACAAAGCTAGACCTCTGAAGATCCCTTCACTTTTGCAAAATTGTGATTTTGTCATTTTTCACTATTTTCTGACATTTAATTGACCAAGCGATGAGTCAAAATCACAACTGATAGTTAGTTGCAGACCTACGGAAAAGTATGAACATTTTCTTGCAAGACACAGTATCAACAAATTAGAAAATACAAAATGTGATTTAGTGAACCCACATTGGTCTTTATCATTTGCCCCTTTTTTTTCAATTAGGGTGTTCTATTTTGGTACAGGAATATGTTTAATGCCATAATTCATCATGTAGCCCTGCCTTAACCTCAACCCTTGACCATTACTCTATATAGCTTTTAATAGCTCTTTCCGTTCTCCCATTCCCTCTTCCCTTTTCACCCATTTTCCTCTTTAAGAAAACCATCAATCAGACAGATGCAGTTTGCAAATATGGGATCAATATGCACTTTGCCCTACAAAAGTGACTGATCTCATCTCTTGCTGTTTGCCTCCCTCTGAGAGACCATTAGAGCAAGACGTATGGTCGTCGTCATCAAGAGCCATCACTCCTCTCTTCTTCTTTTTCTGTCTCACCCTCTCCTCCCTAGTTCCTCCTCCTCCCCCTCCTCTTGCAAGCTGGTTCTGCATCCTCAGGCTTCTATAAATAACAGTAACACACAGGTGACAGAGAGGGCATTCAGAGTAGGAGCCCTGTTAACAAGAGGCAGAGACACAGGATTGGCTCGTTGACACTCCAGCGCCCTGCTGGCCTCCAATCAGTTCACTGGGAGGCGGAGTTCCAGTGATGACTGACAGATAGCTGGTAGAGCGCTCAAACATGATGTAATGCTGTCAACAGCCACGCGGGGGCGGTGTGGGATGTTTGTTGGCACAGCCATACAGGCAGGAATCAGCTGGTCCAGGATCTGTGGCCCAACACATCAACCTTCTTTTTTTGGCTTGTGTAAACTTTAAATTATATTCCTACAGACAGTTTAGAAAATGTAAGTCTTATTATTTCGTAATGACAGTCTCTAAGAAAGAATAAAAAATGGCATGGTCCATTCCAACAACATGATAAACAACATATTTGTTGTTTAGTATTACCTTCTTTCATTTAGATCACTAAACCTCATTTTACAGTATCTACTGTAAAAGTTTAAAAGAGGTGAGAAATGATCAATAATTAAAATATCTTTGCATTTACTTTCCTGTTTATAGCTTCACAACTTTGATTATCTGTGATCAGTCAGAACTAGGCTGCTTTTGACAGCATCAGGATTTGTTTTTGTAAAATCTAGCCATGCAGACAGTTTTTTTTTAATTTGCTCAGGTTTTGAGGTACGTGTTTCAGAAATTTCTACCCCCACTAAAGTACAATAGAGGTTTAAAATCTTCAAACAAATTAAATTATTATTAATATTTGAAGTTATTGTTATCCACAGACCTCACTGCGAATGGTTTTCATCTGGTTTTGATACTGATAATAATCCAGTATATCATATCTGTGCTTCACTAGCCTCTGTGCCTTGCTCATGAGCAGCTTTTACGACCTATATGGCTCTTTACTTATGCACATTAGCAGATATGGTCTCTGTAGTAGCCCTTTTTCATTGACGACATTGTGACATGTCACAGTAGAAAAGCTGAGGTGTAAATAATAAAATGAATGATGGTTGATTCCATTTGGCTGTCTTCACTGTCACGGCTTAGTGGGAATAACTTAAATAGAACGAAGACATTGTTACGGCCTATTACTGTTAGCCGTTACAAATCTCCTCCACCTTCTCCATTAAATCTTTTTGACACCCAAAGTTTATGATGCACTTCTTTTTACCAAATTCATTAGAGCGTTTCAGCATGACTACAATGACCTATGCCCAGTCTGCAATGACCTCAGAGCAGTCTAGTGAACCTTGTTTACCTCTCACAAGGACATGACCCGCGGTGTGTTTTCAGAGGGCTGGCTGGTGCCGGAGATGTGCTCTGTGGGAAAACGAGCTGGTCTCTGGTCAGGTGCTCGTCTGAGTTATCCAAGGTCACTTCCTGAAATCCATCCACCTGTCAATACTGAGCCATCCGGGGGTCGATATGTTCCCATTCCACATCATCCCAGTGCACGAGAGAGATCTGCGTCATCCTGTATCCTACGTATCTAATCTGAGGGACGCAATAACAACAACTATACAATGTAATGCAATCTAACAGCACTCCATTAAACACTGTCATTGTCAAGCTTGGAGGGTGAGACTTACTGAACATTGTTGATTAAGCTTGAGAGTGTTGTTATGGATTGCATATTATAAACTGTATTTTATGTACAGTAGGGCGAGATGGGGAGAGCGAGATATTACACCTTACAGTATAATTGCAGTGTATTACAATATGCCTTTTTCATAGTATACATAGAAGGAAATGCACAGGTGTGCAGTAGCCTTAATGATGGCTTAATTCCATCTAAGTGCCTAAGACATGTCAATGAGCTGCTATGCACTGACTTTGAACTGCAACGCCTACATGAATTGAAGTCATTATTATTGTTAATAATTGCACGTGTTTTTCCTGCTGTAACATGTCAAAATGTCATCTGCCTTTGTTATCTGTATATACACATTCCTGCCATACTTATGAAGAAGATAGAGGTAATTACGTATATTAAGCTTCTGTCTCTTTGTTTGTATGGAGGCTGACTTATAACCTGCTGAGTGTTTGCAGCATACACGTTACACAATTGTTCTGTTATAAGAAATTAAAAAAATTAAAAACAGACTTCAAGATTTTTCTTTGTGTAAATCTTTTAAACCTGTTTTAGAATGTAAACACACACCACATACCCCATAGAGCCGCTCAATGCTGCCAGGGTGAGAGCGCTATTGGCTGCAACATGACTGATATGATTTATTCATAGCTGGCGGCAGTAACTCAAAAAGCCATTAGGAGGCATTAAAACAGAGACACCTCACATTACTCTTGCATGAATAATAAATGTTTAATAGACGCAATGACGACTGTGTGCGCATGTGTGTTTGCGTGTTTACATACCTTACACAGTAACTAGATGTGACATTTGTCTTAAAATTACCATTTTTTTAATGTCATTTTGATTCCAGAAGCATGAAAAATGTTATTTTGAAAGAACGCAAAGTGTTTAAGCAGCAACCTGAAAACAGAACTCAAGATCAGCACGTTACCTGAATAAGTGTGGGACTGCGATGATAATAAACTCACAACTAAATATTAGTGAAGTCATTTGTTGAAGTGCTTTAACCTAACATGCTCTCTGATTTATGCGTGTGTGTTTGTGTCATAGACATGTTTACTGTTTGCAGTCTGATCTCACCACTGATGGATTAATTTTCAGTTTCTCAATAATGATCACATAATATAAGGTGATGATAATTGCCGCTTGCATGACTGGGTTTCATACTGTCGGCACCGCCAAGTCTGTCTGCCTGTGTGTCGATTCAGTATTTAATGTGTGTGTGTGTGTGTGTGTGTTCTTGTGCTTGTGTCATTGCTGGCTCCACACTGACGGCTGATGTCTTGGTGTATGAGTCAGTGTCAGCCACATTACTCATGTCTGCAGACCTACCTGGCTCCAGCGCTCCCATCCTAGAAAGGAGGCGAGAGATGGAGGAAAGAAGGGGATGTGTTTGAGAGTAAATTCAGTGCTGTAATGAGAAAGCTGGGAAGCTTGTGGGGTGAAGGAGAGAGAAGAGGGGATCTGAGAAGAGATGTAACAGATTTAAGAAAAGGAGAGAAGTGAAACCAGAAGGACTGGTAGACCAGAGGCATTGAGAGGCATTTGGGATTATCAAAAGGGGAAGTAGGAGTGCCTCCGGTACATCACACCCAAACCAACAGCAGTCTACAGAACAGTCAAAGCATCCTGTTTTAATGCAGTAAAATTTCCAAGCACACACTGATACAGCCCCCTCCTCCCTTGTGTTTAAAGCAAATCAGACATGAAGTCATTTTCAGCCAGAAGCAATTCAACAGAAATAGCTTGCATGTGGCTCTGAGGTCATGGGAGAGAGGGGAAATGATAACCGAGTGGCGGCCACAGACACTGTGTGTCAGCAGCAAGCAGTCTGCTGTGTGTGAGATTCAGACTTTGTCTTAGCAACATAAATAAGTCATCATGCATTTGTTTACAGTGAAAATTGATTTATATTTGCCAGAATAGGTCTGTTTTAAGGCATTATAATACTTAGTGTCTGCAACTTCTACGGGTTCACGACACTTCAAATATACACATATATTTTGAACATTTTGTACCTCCTGTGCTAAGTAAAATGTTGGCATTTTTGCAAAAAAGATACAAACGGTTTAAATTTGCTTTATTCTCGTAATGAAAATATACATTTTATATATGCATTGGCTGTGGATACTGATTGGCGAGCAAATAGGAATGGTGCTTCCATTTGATCATTCTATCATAACATTATATCGTCGATGTTAAAACTGCCATATATTTAGTTAAGGAAAAAGACAAATCCCTATATAATTTACTGACTTTTATATCCTGTTTTAATAAATATTCAAATGTCTGCATTTTAATTGAAATGTTATTAAATTTGACAATGTAAAAGTAAGCGCCATATGTCCACAAATTACACCAGAAAAATATGTTTTAATTAGCTCACAACTAATCATTCCAATGGATTACCTTCAGTTTAAGGCAGTAAGAAAATCTAAGTATTAATAAAGAGTACAATGCAATAGTTGCAGGCTTTCCTGCAGGACCTAAACAATTAAAAAGGGAAGTTATGGTCCTTAACTGGTCTTTAAATGATTGGTTCACAAACTCTTTGTGTTGTTTGCAACCTGAGCAGAAACTATTAACACGTATTTGTCAAAGCCATACCTGTGATTACAGCAGTCTAGTTTTCATATTGGCCTCGAACATTCAGAGTGAGGAAGCAGTGTCTGACCTTGTGTCAGCAGGACCACATGCACCTCAAGCTCCGTCTTCTTCGGTGGTGGTCTGAGTCAGGATGTGGTTTTGGAGGTGCAGACGCTGAGATATGGGATATGCACTGCTGTGTGCTGTGTGTTGCCAACTACAGCATCTCTGTATGTGTGTGTGTGTGTGTTAATGCATTGATGGGTTTTGGACCCAGGCAGAGAGTGCTGAGGCTGGTGGAGTGAGAGAGAGAGAGAGAGAGAGAGAGAGAGAGAGAGAGAGAGAGTTGCAATTTGTTGCACCATTGGAAAGACAGAGACAGATGTCAGCACCACCAGCTGCTTTAGTCAGCACTTTGAACATACACACACACTAACTGAGGGGGTGCCTCGCTGTTCCATACGGCACGCACAGAGGAAATGAAGGAACACACACTTTCTCTGTCTTTCTCCTTTTCCATTCATTTTTAGTTTTGTTGGTGAAAACAGAGGCTAAGCGAAACCTGAGAACCAACAGACTGATGCACATTCAATCTGCCGCTGGCACGACTCCTGGAACAAAAGTATTGATCGCCTCTCACCTTCCTGTCAGGGGACAAACAAGAGCTGCTGAGGCTGACTGGGAGCCAGCAGTAGGTGGCAGCAGTCAGTTACGCAACACTGGCCTGAGTAATCAGAATGACCATCTCTCTACTTTCTGGTGCTGCTCTGTTTGCAAATGAAACCCCTACATACACCAAATATATATATATAAATATATATATATTTATATATATATTGAACCTGTCTCTCTGGTTTATAAAAATCAACCAACCCTGGTTGTTACTATGCTCCATTCCTGGGAGCACTTTTGTTGTTGTTCATGTCAAAGTCTCCAGACGGCACAGTGTGCCCCTCGCAGCCTTTCTTTGTTTTCCAGTGATTTGCCAGTCTAGACACCCCCTCTTGTCTTGCTGTAACGCTGCGGTGTGCAATACACAGGTGGCCATGACAACGCTAACTGCATAAAGCTGGATTACCTGAGGTCTGCTGAGTCTCAGAGCCAGTCAAGGATTCCTCCTCACAAGACACACACACACATACAGGCCTACTGCTGCAGAAAATGCACTAATGAGCTCCCTGTGTTCATTTATTTAGCTAATTTCACTGCGGTGAGTTGTAATTCATGTTGAAATGAAGACGAACTCTTGAATGTGTTGATGACTGCACGAAGGCAGCAGCAGGAAGGAAATATTGGGCACATATGTTTATACCAAGGCTCTTAGAGGAGAGGGGAACTACTGTACCACCGGCCGGCCGGCCGGCCGGCCTCTCTGCCCACAGAGCTCAAAGGTTTTGTGTGAGAGATGGATAGAGATGAGAGAGAGGGAGACAGACAGAGAGAAATAGTAGTGGGGCGAGCAGGATTCCAGACTACAGGGTTATATAAGGACAAGAGTTTTTTCCATGGAAAAAAAAGGGCAAGAAATGCTGTTTGGAGCCAGTCATCCTCAGTGACGCATGGAAAAGTGTGGAATGCTGTGCTGCTGACGCAACTATGGCTAACGCCATACGCAACTTTCGAGCAGTGAATGTGTGTAATGAGTGTGTGTTGGGGATGAAAGAGGACGAAGGAGCAACAAAGAGAAAAGAAAGAGTAGAAGAGAGCGTGGGCATGTTTTGTGAAAATATGTGTGTGCGCGTGTGTGTAAGCGCACTTTGGATGTGTGTGCACATGTGTGCAAGTGGAAAAGTGAGAGAGAGAGAGAGAGAGAGTGAGTGAGAGAGAGAGAGAGAGAGCACGAGTGCTGTAGCCTGCTGGCGTAACAGTTCCTAACTGTTTCCATATAGAAGGCCTGGGACCAGGCGCCAGGCAGCCCCTTAGCATGGATGTGTCTGGTACCCATCAGCCGATGCAAGAGGGGGAATACACACAGACACACACACGCTTACACACATGCAACACACATTCATGCACATACATACAAACGTGGCAGACTTTCAGTTCAATTTAAATGACCTTGGCCCGGCAACATGCCAACTTATTCATTTACACACACACACAAACAGTACATTCATACAAACATGCACATACAGACAAGTGACAAATTGAAGGAACGTTCTGACAAAATGAGAACATAAGGCATGCAGATTGAAGCTGAAACAATTAATTGCTTAATAGCTTTTATATTTTATAAACAATTAATTGTTTAAATGATTTTCTTCTGCCAAAACATGCCAGTCATTCTTTTGTTCCAGCTTCTCCAATGTGAGGTTTTGCTGCTTTTCTCTGCTTTGTATGATTGTACACTGAATATATTTGGACTGTTGGTTAGACAATGCGAAAGACATTTGATTGTTTTCCGATGTTTTATAGACCAGACGATTGACCGAGTAAATAATCAGCACAATGGACGATGACAATAAGACTTCATTGGTTGGGTTGTCCTTTGTCACCGATTGGTGTATGCATCACACAATCATGTACACACAAATGCATATACACTTACATATGAACATCTCATATGCATGCAGAAACATTTATTGATACAACTGATACATACACACACATGTATTTGTTTGTGTGAGCAAATAACATGTGAGGTAAAGAAGCACTCAAGTCAAGATGTAAATGAAATTTTTAAAAAGTGGTAACTCTGAAAAACTGCACCAGAAAGCTACGTCTGTGCCACTGAAGGGGGACAGTACATTGGCAACAAGAAACCTGCACTGAAGTTCAAACTTCAGCACAGCGGAGGGGGAGGCTGCAGACGGGTATGTTACCCGAGATGCAGATCCATATAATACAAGCTGAGGGCACCTTGAAAAACAAACACACACACACACACACACAGAGGAAACATATTGTGAAAGGATTAGCTGTTATGATCTAGGTGATAAATACACACACCAACATGCCGGGCAGGCCGCTCATGTTTGAGAGAATGAAAGTGAGAAAGTGGGATTTAGTATGTATTACATTACCACGGTGGCCTTGTTATGGGGAATTCCCATGATGGCCATGAAATAAAGACACACACACACACGGCGGAGAGACTCAGCTGGAGATGCTGGTAATGCCATTACCTCTGCCTGTCCCCTATTGGACTCATTAAGATGGCATTGTGCTCACTAAAAAAGGCCAAGGGCCATCTGGTTTTGTACGTGGGCATGTGCGTGTTTGTGTGTGTGTGTGTGTGCTGAAAGGATTTAATTTTCCATTTGCTTTGCTGCTGCTCCTTAACTCACTCGTTGTTCTGGCCAGATTGAACCAAATGGTGGGGATTTGGGAGGGATGCTTTGTTTGTGAAGAGATGTCTGATTGCACGAGGTGAAATTCCACTATGACATCATGAAACCAAAACTGCCTTTGTAGTCAAGCCCCCATTGAGGGGAGTCGATGAAGTGGCCCCCCGCTGAATTTGGATGCTGGGTTTTCTTTTGTAACATCAGTGTACTCTGTGTCTTCTGGGGCCAAATAGCTCTCTTTGTCTTTGTCTTTCTCACACACACCACTACCTTACCTCATTCTCTCATCCCCTGCAGGTAAGCACTGTTCAAACACGTAACATAATTGGCAAACACTGCGCCCTCACCAGCCGCCCTCCCTCTCCTGTGCCCGCAGACAGTCGGATAAGGAAGAGGAGGAGCAGAGGAAACGGGGGGTTGAAGACCCGAAAACCCGTGTGTGTGTGTTGGGCATGAGAAGAGGAAGCAGAAGGATAATACCAGACATTGAGTCAATCTGAGAGAAGACGGGGAACAACAGGGTGATGCTCCTCAGAGGTGTGGCTAACAGGTCCCTCCCCTCTATTCTCAGACACATCCATATTCCTCCATATTTCTTCTAGGAAGGTGCATCACTGATGGAGGCACAGACCAGTCATCAGCCTGTATTTATTGGAGTAAAGTACTTAAATGCAAATGCAAGGTACTTTACAGGAGTTATTTCATTTTATACTACTTTGTATATATATTCCATCAAATATGCTTATTGACAAGATCGATACCTCGCTCATGTTTGTACAGACAACATGCTGTAATGTGCTAATCGGTGCACTTCAGACGTGCTGGCAGGCAGATTTTACTACTATTGGATGGAGACAACAGAGCTAAGCTAGCTGTTTCCCCCTGCTTCCATTATTTAATCTAAGCTAAATTAAGCTAACCTTTTCCTGGTTGCAGCTTCATATTTAAGTACATTTAGCTGATGACACATTTTAGTAGCCTATGATTTTGAATGCTGGGGTTTTTACTTGTAACTGAGTACTTTTACATTGTGGTATTGCTACTTTTACTTTCTTCCCTTGTTGTCATTATTTCATAATAAGGCGGGAGTGCATTTCTATAAAGTAATTTTGAACAAATTTTCTCTGTTAAATAATTCACCATCCCATCAGCATATAAGCATGTGGCACAGTCTGAGAAAAAGAAAATCAATAAAGCTGTGTTGTGTGGTCAGTGTGGAGTTGGTTAAACACAAAATCAATAGCAAGACTCCGGGACTCAGGATGTCGTAATTTGTTGTTATGTCTGTTCTGTGGAATTCCCTGCTCAGCCCCGTTCAGCCCCCATGCAGGCATACAAGAAGAAGAAGCAGAGAAGAGTTTGGATTTTGTCATGTCTGTATTTTTGTATCATTTTCACAAAACATGTACAGGGGAAGGAAAAGCCTTTCAATAGAACCTGAGGTATTTTTGCGTCAAGCAGCCTAAGGTATCAGGATTTTCTTTTAAAAACTCATCTAAATTCATCAGTGTTCTTAGATGCGTTGCTATTTACACAACATAATAATAACAACAACAACAACAACAATAATAATAATAATAATTCGATAATGACAATTTTAGCAAATGGGACAGCCTGCATCATCTTTGTTACATATCATAAATAATTCTAACAACATTTCTTAAAAAAGGTTGCTTGAGCCTCGGGGGAACATAGGAATCTATCTGAACTGTCTGTAGCTGCAGCAGCCCAAGGTCAAAGGTCAGAGATCACCAGAGAGAAAAGCTAATCAAGGGTCAAAAGAAAAACTAACACATTTTACATCATAAATAAATAACCATCTCGCACCAGGAGAGCAAAGATTTCATTTCTTTCACCTCAGCATATGAAAATCCTTTTTTTTCCCTTTCCACTGTGTTATGTTGTTTCATCAAAGCTTTGGAAAATTAAGAAATAAGAGCAAAAAAAGAAACAGAGCGAGAGAAAGAGAAAGAGAGAGAGAGAAAGCGAGGGAGCTCCTTTATGGACATGCATTGTGCTGATGTACCAGCAGCTGTGTACCCTGTGCCGGGCTTGGCTCACTGAAAGATCCCCTGAGAATGAACAAAAGGGTGAGTGTAGGGCTTATGCTTTACATGTGTGAAAATATGTCTAAGTGCATACAGTATAGGGTGTGTGTGTTGGCTTCTGCTTCAGTGGGACTCGCAATGAAGATGATGATGATGATGATGAACGGCTCAGCGAGAACACGCGGTGCAAGTCTATAAATCTCAAACTTGCAAAAGAGCGTGCGTCTGTTTGCATATCGTTGTTGTTATGCAAGCCCTCGCAACACTGGCAGAAATTTTTTTTACTGTATACAAGTGATCAGAGAGCGAGTGACTACTTTGTCTTCCTCTGCGCGCAGGCCAACAAAACCATGATATTACAGTTAATGCTTGAGCCTTCAATTGTGATAACTCCGTCAATACAGACTGCAGATCCAAACACAAAGTAGAGGCTCTAAATTTCTACTATCAAGACTCAAGACTTGGCTTTCGGAGTATCATGTTGCCAGGGTGTGACGGGTAAGCAGAAAGCAGAAAAGTGCATTTCAAAGTCATACATCACTCTCCCCAAAGAAGGAACAGCACATATTGCTTGCTTGAATTTGTTGAATGTGTGTATTTGTGTGAGTATTTGTGAGTGTGTGTTCATAAATACCATACAGCAAATAATAATAATAATAATAATAATAATAACTCAAAAGAAAAAAGAAATAAATCCACAAAACATTATATTATTTCTCATTACCAGAATGAACCAATACAATAAATTAAAACTATAACTGAACAAAAAAGTCCATTAAAATTGCTATATATATTCATATTGTCTATATAGTATTTGTCTGTCTGTAGTCAGCCTTTCTGGTGCATGCTCAGTGGTGACCATAAGTGGTGACTGGGAGCAGTGGGAGGGGGTTGGGTCTATAAAGGAGCTGGGGGGCCATTAAAGTGAACCCTCACCACCATCCCGCAACCTCAGTCCCATCACACTGTTAACACTGGAAACAAGGGAGCCAAAGTCAGGAAAGACACACTGTGCTTTAGGGGAGGAACACTGCCCGTTGCTTAGAGTCTTCAACTCAAAGTCTTTTCAGCAACAAAATTCTGAGGATCCTTCATTGTTTGGATACAGTACTGCCTTTAGATTCAGTCTCTCTGCGTTGTGCTGTGGTGATGTGAGGAGATGGTGCTGTTAAGGAGTCTGTTATTGTTGGTGATGTTGATATGCAGAGTCTGTAGCAGGCAGAGCCACTGGGACGGGGGGGGGGGGCGGACGTAGCCGTGCGAGGTTCAGAGGCTTTCTGACACTGGGGTGAAGCTTTGGGAGGAAACATGGGACTTGGTTCAAATCACAAGCTATACACCCACTTAAGTACACTACATTTGACCGCAGGCAAGCAGTTTGTGTGCAAACTCTGTCAAAATAAGGATATTCTATATAGTAAGGATGCAACATGACACTTGCCCTGGGTCGTTTCTTTTTTTTATCTGTGACAGAGCTCAGAAAAATTTAAAATTTCAGTACCTACAATCACCCCCTTTAACCCCCACCCACACCCAACCCCCAACCCCCAGAAATGTCTTCAGATTTGTATGAGAGTTCAGGGTGGTTCTGGTCTGCAAAGCACCACAGGTGCGAATGCTAGCTCGCTTGCTAACCTTTTCACATTAATGCTCTGCTTGTGTATCTATTTGTCCTCCTCTCAGTTGGAGTCTTTAACACTGTCTCTGAGGGGAGCACATAAAGAGCCTCTTCTGCTTCCCGTCGTAAGTCCTCTTCTTGCACTCCCTCTAACCAGGTCCATTTTTGTCCCCAAGGGACAGCTCTGATCATGTCCATTATCTGTCAGGATACCTCGATGATCTCCATGCTCCCAGAGAAGCTCGACTGCTTCCCGATCTTCCCCAGTTCTTCTCGGGATCGTGTCTCAGAGATACCCTCCTCGAACTCCATCTGACAGCTGCGACGCTTGAATTGCTTCTCTGACGCAGGCCCGCTGTTGGACATGGCCAGTGTGGACGACGACGTGGAGTCCCGGTGGTCTCTCTGTGTCTGTATGGCTGAGGGCTTCTCCCTCTGGGATTTGTCTCGTAACCGCACACCTTCGCTGCACCCAAACGCCACATACGCTGAGCTGCTCCCAAACCTCACCGTCGACTCCTCTGCCCGTCCACCCCCTCCTCCTCCCAGCTCCATCTCTCCCATACCGCCATCCTCTGCCCCAAAGTGCCAGGGGGCATCTGTGGTGGGGGTGACAGGAGTGACAGGAGTGGTGGCCTGGACAGTATCTCTGTGTATGGTCCACATGGCTCCAGACCCCATGGTGGGCAGGGATGGTAGTGACAGGAGCAGGGAGCCCTTTAGGTTCTCGTCCAGGCTGGGGCTCCTGTGGTCCAGCGATAAGTTGAGGGACTGTGGAGGCTGGTGTGTTTGGGAGTGGACTGGGGAACTGCCAGAGCAGTGCTTGGGTTTTCTCCTGAGTCTGGATGAGGAAGAACCAGAACGATGGACTCCTTCACTTCCTCCAATCCCCAAACCTCCAATGCTGCCCCCGCTGCCTGGTGAGGGGAACGGTGAATTGGAGGAGCTGGGGCTGTCTAGGACGGGAGACTGGGAGCAGACACCATTGATGGTGCCTGTTCCTGGGCTGTCAAGCTTACACAGCTTGGGGACGTCTTCAGAGTGCGTGGGTGCCATGCTGGGGCAATGGGGACTGTTAGGGGAGTAGACAGACTTAATGTCCAGGGAGAAGGAGCGTTTAAGTCGGTTAGTATCCATGATCCTCTCTGCGGAGAGGTGTAGGCCATTGAAGCCTTGCTGTAGGGAGGTGGGTGATGGTAGCTTGGGTTCTGGTGTGATATGTGGCTCTGCCACAGAGGAGTCAAAGTTGCTGCGGTGACCGTTCATTTCGAAACCTGTTATGACTCCATTAACCTCGGTACAGTTGTTTTCAGAGATCTTGTCGTCAGAGGTTGAAGTTAAAGCTTGCAGTAATCTCAGGCCCTTCTCAAACTCCAGCAGCTGACCCAGGAAATTGAAGTTGGGGGATATGGACGGTCTTCGGTCCTTTACAAACCTGTAAGGAGGAAAAGAGTTGGAAATTAATCACAGGAAAGCCGTTTTGACAAGGCCACTCTTGTAAACAGTCTGAGTACCTCTGTGGCCACGTTTTTACAGTAAATCATTCATGAGACATAATGAGATCATTTTAAGGTCAGGATTGCCCTAGATGAACATAGGCAACGAACAATTTTACTGATGCATAATACATAATCCTGTGCCAGTGTTGTCCAGACAAGGCAAAGCAAAGTCTTTATGTACACACACGGTTCCCTGGAAGCCACCTAACAATTGAATTTCTCATGACTGGGAGGGGATGGGGGGTAATCTAACATTACTACAACAGTGAGTTGCCTTTTTACTGGGACTGACACCTTAGCCCAGCTGGTGTTGGATGGGAGGAGCAAGCGTACCTGTAGGCATCATCCGAAGACAAGCCCATTGTCTTCATGATGTATGCAATGGCGATGGTTGCTGAACGTGAGATTCCAGCCAGGCAGTGCACAATGACTCTGCAGTTTGACACCTTAGCTTTGTCTGTTGGAGGGGGAAACAAACAGGTATGAATACACACCTTTTGCACAAAGTCTATGGAGACAATCAACATCTATTGAAAGCAAACTGACATTTCCCAAAAGAGTACAGGGGTTCATCTGAAAGGACGCGTTATACCTGATGCTATTGTTACCTAGCTGCACGTGAACATTTATTAACCGTGACAATGTGCGAATATGTTGTATTGAATAACATGGCATTCTTCAACACATAACACATACACATAACAACACAACACATAACTTGAGATGAGTTCTCCTCCTTATAAAGCCACTCCCCTTAGTGGCTATTGTGCTTTGTACTGCTAATCTTCAACTTCTATCCAAACACATGATCGTTTTATTAAATTTTCCCTCCTCTTACCTATGAATTCATTAGTTTTGTCCAACCAGGGAAGCAGTTTCTCGCAGTAGTTGTCGTTAACTGGGATGCGCATGAAGTGGTTCTCGCTGATAAAGTCTGGCTTGGGGCAGGTGTTGCTGGCATTCAGCACATAGGTGATGCCATTCTGAGCCATCAGATCCTGCAGAAATAGAGGTAAAATTAGTTCAATGCCTTGTTTTGCCTTGTAACAATATACAACTTGGTTATCTTTCAATGATGGTGATAAAATGTGAGTGACAAGATGTGAAATAAATTCTACCTTGTTGAGGACATCCTTCTGTGAGCCTAGGTAGAGGTGTGGCAGGATGCGAGTGGGCCCTACATTAACCACAGGCAAACAGGGCTGGGACAAGCTCATAGGTAGAGCAGTGGCAGGTTTCCCTTCACACAGGCCGGGGAAACAGGAGGAGAAAGCAGCAAAACCTCCTGCAGAGAAAGAAGAGAAAGAGACAACTGGTTAGGTACGCTAATGGTTTTCTAAAGAGAAGTCACGCAACACACTGGAAACCTCTGCAAAGACTCCCATGAACTCATCAAGAACATTACACCAATATTAGCAGAGCAGACAGACGCTCTATAGGCCTTCAGAGGCGAATCTGGGCTACAATGTCTGGGTCCTGCTAAGTGCAGCAGGAGAAAAAAAAACAAAAAGAGGCTCTCTCTGCTTCTGTGTGCGAGTCAGGTCAACTGCTGGGCGGCAAAGAATGTGCGCGTCTGGCCCTTTAAGAGGCAGGCGGCGCCACTTTCGGCATATGTGTGTGTATGTGTATGCGTGCGTGCGTGGCTCCGTTTCCTGCATGAGCTCATGTCCTGTAGCAGTGCATTGCGTCAGGCTCAGGGAATGAGAGAGGCCACAGGTGCAGGGCCAGGACAGAGGCCCAGTAACATCCCCCTGACAACCGCACAGCACACACACACACACACACACACACACACACGATCTGTACACACACAGTCATATATATGCACTCATAACAAGATGATACACTCCAAGAGAACACAATCTGATACATGACCACATAATCTTGCAGTCAACATATTATGCTCAATATTCACTTTCACGGTCTGTAATTCTCTGTCAACACACACTCACACTGCTTGCACCCTGTCCTGCACACACACACCATTACTCTGCAGCACCGCAGTTGTATAACTACAGGGTGGGGGCCAAAGTGAGGAGGTGGGGTTAAAGTGTTTGTGTGTGTGTGTGTGTGTGTGTGTGTGTGTGTGTTGAGGAGTGGGTAATGACCTCGCTGAAGAGTGTGTAGAGCGGTTGGAGTGCTTCAAGGAAACCCTGAGCCCCAGAAAGGAGATTAGAACCTAATCTAGGTTCAGCCCTGCCTGACCCAATCTGGGGCGTAGCGCAAACACACACACACACACACACACACACACACACACACACACACACACACACACACACCCACACACACACACACACACACACACACACACACACACACACACCCACGACTCCTCTCCTTGC
>JAVQJF010021772.1:0-91637 GCA_036023855.1 Gadopsis marmoratus
AAAGGAGAGGAGGGAGGCGCCTCTTCTGATTTGAGCTGAGGCTCATCTGCACCTTATGAAAATAATCAGTGCATAGATAATAGAGATCCTGTGTACGATGACTCAGGTATCTCGGAGAACTTAGTTTCCGTCTTGTTGCGGATTTCAAGTGGTTTCTTAGCTTGGCAGTCACTCTCCCAGCTCTTAATCTCTTGTGCTCGCGATCGTCGTATCGCTGGTGTCGATCTACCCCAGCCTTGTCCATAAATTTTTCCTATTATTTAGCCTCTTCAAAATTAAAGCCCCTGACACCAGATCCCCCAACTTGAGTAATATCACAGCCATTGACCTTCCCATCCCTCAAGCAGGCACCGGCCTGCACACTGATCGATCCTGCTGATGGCCTTGGTGCTAATCTTCCAAGGGACCGACAGGAGGTGACGGTATTTCACTGTTCAATCTGATGCAATTACCCTCAAAATAAACACATTTTGGGCAGCAGCTGACCTTCCGATGAAGGAGGTTGGGTGGGCGGGATGCCCGCACGCTTCTACATGCCGGTGTGACTGCAGTTATTTATCAATCAAGCTGCATCATAAACAAAATATATCCTGAGCAGGGCGCCAATAAGTAAAGAATAGCGGGTCAGGTCTGTTAGTAATGAAGCTTCTCTTCCTCTAAAGCCTTTAATGTCCCACAAGGTTAAACACATTCGGCGCAATTTCACCTGCTGCCATTTCACTACTTATTTCCTAATGAATTTCATTTCTGACTCTAGGTAAGACCCCTCCAGTTTATTGCACAATAACATGAAGCATTTACATCATGAAACAAAACCCCCTCTGGGAAGATTATTACAGCGGTTAAAAAAGGTATGTGATGAGATCACACGTGATAAATTTAATAATGAAATGTGCTGTAATAACTCTGTAATCTTATGCAGCAGTAATTAGAGCAAATGTGGCTCTTTACCTACATACTAACAGTGCAGTTTGACCTAGGCCTTATCTTTGCTATAGGGCAAAGGAGACTAGCCTGTAAACACTGTGTCTTTATAGACAGAACCGATCGAGTGTGGCCAGACACGTCCCTCTGGGCTATTTTCTTATACAGTTCTCATCCCTAGAAACAACAGGACAACACACACCAGCAAGCAAAATCAATAGTCAACAATAAGGGCCTAGAAATGCATTTTTAGAAGCAGTAAAGCTTGTCTTAATTTGGGCAATTTTTCAGTCATATAAGATATATATATACTATATATATTAATATTTTTTTCCAAGACGTATCAATACAAAGGTGTCTCTGATCAATGCTTATGTTTAAATTATGAAATGCGTACTGGACTATTTAATATTGCACTCCCATATAGTTGGGGGACACGCGAGCGACAGATTAAAAAGAACAGTCAAAGTCTGAGTAGCAGAGGCACATCTGTCTTGACCAGTGAGTGCTTTGCTCAGGGACACTTGGGTTCGGTTCGAATTTGGCTAGTCTGGTTGATGGACAGTCTCCCTAACCACTATTCCGCCTCCCACTTCAATGAGGTAAGATTTCCAAAAGTGTGACAGCTGCAGCGCAATTCAGTTGCAAACTTTAGACCCACTTTCATCAACCTTGCTCTCCAGCCACACATTTGGGAATGAACCCCATACACAACTGATTGTGGCGAGATGGGCATCTGCCTGTCCAGATGCACTATAGTGGCCTGTTGTTGGAAAGCTAAAGGGACAGCGACAAGCACTTAGCTGGTCCCTCAGGAACCAGTCCCATTTCCTTCCTCTTATCTAAAGTGACAAGAGGAGTTTTCCAGCCCTCCTAGGCCTGAGGCTCATCCTGCATTATCTCCTAGTGCACCAGCACCTCTAGCTATCTCTTGTCCCTGACTCCCTCCATCTAGAAATATGCTAAACTAAAAAAATGCTAGAAATTCAGGAGTGTGAACCAGTTGCGCGCGGATGTTTTTCAAACCGCCGATCATATCGCGCCGATGATGATTTCGGGGCAAATGTGCGGACAGCATGTGTAGATCAGCGCAGGTCCGTTTTCCTGTATCTCGCACCATGTACTGCATTGCCCTTCCCACCAAATGGCTGTAGTTACCGACCCGATAAAGTGAGTGCGGAGAATGCAAAGCGACAAAACATGAACTAATGCAGACACCCTAATGAGATATTGATTGCCCACACTGATGTTTACACTTTTGCCTGTCTAATACTCTCCAAGTCCACCATAAACAATCGGCCATCTGTTCAGGCACATTCTGAGCTCTGCTGCGCAATTTAGATATGTCTGATGTTTGGATGAATTAACTGTACGTTCTGATGCGTAAGGCAGCCGGTAAAATCGACGGCCATAATACATTTTTACACACTTTTCATACTTTTATATAATATGAGACCAAAACAACCTAAAATAGCTAAATTAATATGCATCACTTTTAAGAAGTTGCTGAATGGCTCCACCACAGCAAACTAAATTTGACACTTCACATGCACAGCACAAACTGCACCCAAACAAAACACATGGAAATGTGATGATTTTTAGCTGTTTTGACAATTTTCAAGACTCAAAGGCTACAAGCAGAAGAAACGGTTTCTCCTTGAGAGACGAGGCTGAAAAAACCTCAGCAATTACATCTTAGCCCCCATCCTGCGTTTTCTTTTTTCCTTACTGCTAACCACCAAATGGTCACATTTTTCTGCACTCAATTAAAGTGTGTATTAATTGTGAAAAAGCCCCAGGGAGTCGAGTCATACGGATAGTATTCATTAGCTATGGCTTATACTATCATACGGATAGTATTCATTAGCTATGGCTTATACTTTATCGCCGGTGAAAGCAAAACAGCAGATGATTGAAAGAAATTTTTGTCCTGAACAACAAAGGAAGGCTCACCCCGAGCTCCCTGTTGTTTGTGCAATGGTCCTGCTGCTTAAAGTAAAGGCTGAGAGCTCGCATATAATGAACCTCTGAAGCTGCTCTTCGTGCAAAATCAATAGTGACGAGCTCCTTTAAAACTCTCAACTTTGAGCCTTTGATGCCCTAGAATACATTACTGCCGTTAACTAGGGCTCCCGTCCAGGCAATAAGCATGCAGCTCACTCTGCAGCCTCCATTTGCCCCCATCCCCA
Source organism: Gadopsis marmoratus (assembly GCA_036023855.1). NCBI lineage: Eukaryota > Metazoa > Chordata > Actinopteri > Centrarchiformes > Percichthyidae > Gadopsis > Gadopsis marmoratus. The sequence goes on from JAVQJF010021772.1 coordinate 3,114, forward strand.
CATGGACCTGCACCGTTACTATTACAATTACAGTGTACACTACAGCTGTAGTCTACTTGTTGATTTATTTATCACCCTGATGATTCCCACTCGGAAAATCAAATGTTACAGTTTCATTAAGGGTCAGCGATAAATCTGCGGACTGGGCATGACAGTAGCTATGAACTAAAAAGCTATTGGGGAAGGTTAGATGTGTGTGTAATGCTCTATGTATTCTGAGCACTTCATCACCGCACAACCGCACTCACCCTGTGACCGCTTCAAACCGTACCATGCATGCACTCAACGCGCAAATCTTCACTCATGAAGCCTTCAATTGTCATATAATAATAATAATAATAAAAAATCCACTTTGCACATAGATATTACAGTGATTTCAATTGTAATTTGGTTGGAAAATACAGATTCTGACGGTTTGCATGTGTGTTTTTGCAGTGTGAACACAAAAACACTATGTGTGGATAAGAGTGTTTACAAAGATAGGGAGGAAGAATTGTTTTGCCTCTGAATGGTTTTGGCCCTGTGAACTTCACAAACGCCTCAAAGCAGGCATGAATTAAAATAAATACATCCTGCCATAGGCTGCCTTTTTCTGTTGTGCTCATATTCATGCTGCATTGCTTTGCCTGTCAAGTCCGTGTGAATTGTGAAATGTTTGCTTTTAACGGTTTGCATGCATGCATATGTGCGTATTTTGGTATTGTACAGCACAAGGAGTCTACACTCCTTTCACTGTCACATGCAGGGCCCTAACCACATTAATTCCCACTTTCTTTACAGCCTTGAATTGCAACCGTAGGTTTGAAGCAAAGAGGTTGGATTCTCACCTCACTGTCCGTACATTAACTAATTGGTGGCATTGTGAGCACAGCGAGGACAAGAAATAAAAGGAAAGAAGAAAAGGGAACAGTCATCTTTAGAGCGTGAGAGTGAACCAAACTCTGAGCCAACAATGAGGAGCCAGTTCCCATGCTTCTCCGCTCACATTTTCGCTTTATTTTAGTGATGCGAAGCCTTAAATGGCGAAATGAATCACTTTTTATAAACAAAAGGATGTAATTTTGGCAACAAAATGGCAGATGCATCTGAAACTGGCATGTGAGTATTTGAAATAGCCTTTTCAGTTCACCCCGTGTGTGTGTGTGTGGTGGCACACCCACACTGTGGTAACATACATAGATTATAACTCTGTGTCTGTGTCATGCATCTATGTAGGTTGCAAACCTTTCTATATTTAAAGAGATGCATGCAGCTCGTGGCCTGTTGATTGCATAAAGGGATGGATGCTCCCAACAGTGATATGTGTGAGATTACATCTGTACAGCAGAGCCCTTAAGTGTAAAAGTATTATGCATGTTGGATCTCATGTGGGAGGAAAGCTATTTATACAGATTATAACTGTGAATAAGGTGTAAAGGGGGATATACTGTATGTAAGACTGAGTGAAAAGACACCATGTGAAAAGAACCAGGTTTAAGTTATGCATGTTTTTATTTAATTCCCCAAAAGATTACAGGCTCAGCGTTCCAGATGTGAATATTTGCTGTTTTTTCTTGGTGTTGTGTAATAGAAATGTATTTGGGTTTGGACAGTGAGAAAAAAAACCCAAGGAATTTGGAATAGCTTGATTTATTTTGAAATAGCTCCATTTCCCTATACAGGCCAATCCTTTGACTTTATCCTGACATTATTTTGTATCAAGTGTGATAGGCGACATTGTTATTTTTGAATTTTGGAGCATAATGGGAGAAAAGGGAATGTGGTGCTGTAGAATGACATCATATAATGGTGTGGAGAAATGTCTGGGTACAATAATGCCCACTAGATGGATGTCAGTATCATCACATATCTACTGTCAATGTGCAAGAAATGGAAACATATATAGCGTTTGTAGGGAAAACAATGAATTGTTGCTCAATGAGTCGCGTTTCGACCCTTCTGGGAGCTACTTGTGCATCTTGTACTGCACCAGATTAATGTTAATTCCACACTGTCTTTAGAGGCGGTTTCTGAACGGTGGCCTGTGCACCTCAACGCATAGCGCATTTGTTGAGATGTTTGGGTTTCAGATGTTTAACTTGTCGTGCTAAGTGCCTGCATAATGCCTGTTGGTTGCATTTGCAATGTGTGCGCACACTGTGTGGTGTCTTCGGTGCTCAAGCAACATGCCTTTCGTGGCTTCTACAGTTTCTGAAAAAGTGATGATAGCCAGCTGATGGTCATAGTCAGACCTCTAGTCACGCTGACATGCTGCTGTAATATTGATTTAATTTTACACATCTCACTTTTTTCATTTGGTTACCTTCATGCTAATGTCTGCTTTGTGTCCTGGATTCCAAGGTAGTGAATCCATCTCTTGCTCATTGTTGGCTCTCTGAATAGAGTCAGTGTATTGCGACTAAGACTGAATGCCTTTCAGGGATTGCATTCAATCAAATAATATCATTAAGGTGAATTTATTTGTAACTGAAGATACTGATTCATTTAGTAGCTCAATTTTTGATTTTGCATATCTCAGCTGAGCTATAATAACTTTTATTTCCCTGTTGCATTTGTTATTATACTGGACTGACTAAATCATTGAGAATGAATTGAGATTGTAATGCGATGAAAAGCTATTATTGTCTGCAAAAAAAAAAAGGTACAAGCGCATCGGTTATTCTGATGATGAGCAACAGAGGAACTTAGCTAAACCGCAATATTTTTATGCTTGATAGCCTGATGCTTTTATGGTCCTTTTCACATCTTCTCAAAACCGGTCACTGTGCCACTATTGGTTACAGCCGTACCTATCATTTTGCTCATAGATTGTGACACTGAAAATTGGCAATTACAAAATGTCAGTAATCAGAGCAGAAATAATCTGCCACAGGTTTGCAAAATACAGATGGTTTTAGAGAAACATAGGGCTCCCTTATGAGCCTGTTAGACGTAAGTGTGGCCTTTTAAAACACATTAAAGTAGCAATTGTCTACTGGACAGAGCTTCGACAGTACATTGTTCTACTTTTTTGCCCCATAAGGTTTCAGGTATACTTGCACTGATGAACAGCTCGCATTACATGTAATGAGACATCACTATTTTCCTGTCTGTATAATTTCCATATATCAATTTTTCCCATATCCTGTCACCTTCACTGTACCTGTTCTGATATCACTATATACTTTGCAGACATGTCTACTTGAGGAAGTACTAGTTATTCAGTGACATCTGCATCTCAGTTTACAAATGAATGGATTCACAATGGAGTTTATGGTTCATCCATGTGATGTTTCATTCATGTGACGTCGTCTTTATATTGTCTTATCGCTTTTATTGATTTTAATTCTTTTTATTTGTGTTTATTAATCTTTCATCTTTATTTTGCTTTGCTTTATTTTATTTATCTTTTACCGCTTTCGGTTTTAATTACTTTCCGAGTGTTCTGTATTTGCTTCGTCTGTCAAAGCACTTTGTAGACTCTGTTTTTAAAGGTGCTATATAAATAAAGATATTATTATTATCCAGAATGACTGAATGTTGCCCAGCTGTTGCAATATTTTAAGTCAGTTTGGTCCATATTTGCGCAATACTACAGCACACAAATTATACAAGGGGAATTTAGCAGGTTTTAGTGTATAAAACACTGCAAATTAATAATGGGATTAATTTACAGTGTTTTATACATTTTAATTTGGGATTTAACAGTAAAATGGCTTTAGATTCTAAAGAAATAGTTTGACATTTTTGGGAAATATGCCTTTGCACATACTTGCCGAGAGTTACATGAGGAGCTTAAAAGATAGCACATCTGTGCATTAACCATAAAACTAGAGTCTAGTATCATTTAGCTTAGCTTAGCATGAAGACTGGAAGCTGGGGGAAAAAGTTAGATTGTTCATTGCTCTCTCTCTAATCTCCAAAATACATCTACCAGCACCTCTAAAGCTCACGAAGTAGCGCGTCACATTAGGTTGGTTAAATCCATACACAAACCACAATGTCTAAATAAAACGTTTCACCCAAACCTCACCCAAGGAAGTCACTACACCGCTTCCCATCGCCCAACTCCACCGTCTTATGCTAAAGCAGGCTAATCCCCGTCATATTTAATGTACAGATGCGGGAGCGCCATCTTCTCATCTATCCCTCAGAAAGCGAGCGCACAAGCGCATTTCCAAGAATGTCGAGCTATTCCTTTAAGGCACTGGTTCATCTACAGACTTGGCTTAAAGTCGTTAACACTCCCGCTCTCTCATAACACGCTGCTCTTTGTTCAACAGCAAACGCTTCTTTTCCCAACAATGTGGGAGAAGAACATTCTCCACCATGGAAAGGGCACTTAGTTTGCTTATGTTTGATTTGTTACACATATCCTCACCCTATATCTACCTCTACCATTGCCAATCTGACCTTGGTTTTTCCAGTTCCAGGTAGCCACATATTTGTTTTCTCAGGCATGTTCTTTTTCATTACGTATGATGTCAAACGCTGTGGTGCAAACCTTGCAGTAAAACGCTCTAAACAACAAGTCCCCTTATACCACCACACGCTGAATCGCCACACCAGTTCCCCCTAACAGCACCTGGAAAAAAATCAGACAGCACACACACACACACACACACACACACATACACTTCTTGACTGAAAATAAAAAACAGCAGCAGCACAATCAGCAAAGCCATTTTTAATGAGCCTCTTCCCTTCTCCATCTATCAGAATGGAATTAGGACAGCACTCAGCGACTGAGGCTGGGAGAATGGGGGCACATGGCAGAGGGAAAAAGTCTTCATTAAGGACAGTGAAGTGGAGGTAGGAGGAGAAAGAGAGGGAGAAGAAAAATAAAGAGGAAGAGGGACTTAAGTGATCCAGAAATGCCTCTCCTCTCCTCCCCTCCCCTCTCTGCCACCTAATCAGGGAGACAAAGTTATGCCGGTCAGAGCGTTTGTTATTCCAGCTAATCCCTCATCGCGGTATTTCATCAGGTTTGGCATTTGGCTATCTGCATTAATTAGATGTTCGACTGGACACGGCGTTAATAACTGGCACGCGGCAGATAATGAGAAATCGTCTGCATGGCCGTCGCACTCCCTTTGTCAGCGCTGATACCTCTGTGCTTGAAACACCGCGTCGTGTTTACCTGCGGCCGGATTTCATTTATTGATGATTCAGGCTGTTTTTAGTGCCGGTGGCGATAATGTACTGTCTGCACTTTGGGAGATAAGTGTGCTCTGGCGCGATAGTTTGGACTTGTTCGGAATGTCTCTCCTTCTGTCTCCTCCTCTATTTTTATCTCGGCTCTCCTTCCAAAAATGTCTTCTTCCGCTCCCTCTCCCTTTATCCCACATTCCTCCTCACTCCCCTCGCCATTCTCTCCCATTCACTCTCTCTATCGCACCTGTCTCGCTCATTTTTTTTTTCTCCTCTGAGCTTCCCAGAGGACTGTAAGAACCCCTATCTCTCTTTTGCACACTCTCCTCACTTTTAGACCCCCTCCTCCCTCCCCAGCTCCCATCCCTCCCTCCTTCCCGCCTTCATCCATATCAACACCAGGTGAATAGCCCTCTCCCTAATATTCATTCACACCGTTTCCCTTGTTCCTCCTCGCTGCCTCTCCTTCTCCTGCTGTTTTACTGTCTCGCCCTACCACTTTTAGTTTACACTCCTTCCCGCCATCCATCCACTTTGTCCCCTCCCTTCCTCCCTCCTTCCGTGTGATGCGACTTCCTCCTTAGTATTCCGTAAGTCATTGCCAAGTGTATGGTGATGCGCCTCACTCCGTCACAGGTCTCAGATCAGCTGCAATCATGGCAGGCGTTATGTCCTTGACCTTACTGTCTTCTGATGTAAATTCACGTTGCTCACCATATCTCAAGCTACTTTTTTCTTTTTCTTACTTTCTCCATTTCCTCATGCTTTAAGTGACTTATTTTGCTGTCGTTTCTTCACTCCATCGCTCTCCTTCCTTCCCCCCTTCCTTCTCCCTCTGTGCTGCCTAATCCTTTATAAGGCAAAGGCATGTTGACTTGGATCACATTCTTATTTACAGAAGTAGCTTTGGGGAGTAGTTGCAGGGAGAGAAAGGGTCAGACTCATTCACACCTTTCCCGCCTGGGAGTTGCCCCCACGCTGCACTGTTTGCCACAGAGCAGCTTCTTTGGAGCGGTCGGGGGTGCCTTGCTAAAGGGCACTTGGGTAAACCTGAAAGAGTTCTCAGGACATGCGGAGATTCTGTCCATTTTCCGCCTCTCGTTCTCTCTTTACTCCCTCACCTTTTCTTCAGCCTTTCCCTCGGCCAGGTTTTCCATTTCATCTCTCCATCCGCTCCATCTCCTTTACATTTACTTCCCCCTCTGCTTTTCCCATCTGTCCCTTGCTGTCACACATCAGGAGTGTGTCAGCGAGGATTCTGAATATGTCAGAGTGCCGTCTGGTCACTCTTGAGGTTTTTTGTTTTTTTTTAACCCCTCCTTCACCTGTGAAGGTTTCTCCCTCGTCCCCTTCCTCCTCCACTCCTGCCCTCCCCTGCCATCGTAAACAACTGATTATGCTTTTGAGTTATTCCATCGGGGTTTTTTTTTTCTTGTCTAGCCTAATGATTCTTGTCCTGGTGCAGAGCTGAAAATTGAGGCACTCACAGATTCCCCAGTGTAGCAGAGCCTTTATCTTTCAACTTTCAAATCCCAGAAGCTCCTTAAGTCCTCTATTTGGAGAATCAGCACCAAAAGCCAATTCTCTCAGTCAATTTACTAGGCAGCCAAGTCGTCATTATTTTGAGAATACTGCCATGATCTTACCATCATTAAAATTCATCCCTTATTACATAACCATGAAGGATGCTGTATCTCTCGCTGAGAAGGACAGTGTACACCGTGCACACGTGCATAAACAAGCTCTCACACTCAGTCTTAGATATGTTTTCATATATGTATTTAACTTCCTCTCTCCATTTTGGAAGAAGTGACAATTCAAAAGGAATGAATGCTCAATAAGCACGAGCCATAAGTAAAATATTCAAATGGTGCCCTAATTACAAAGGCTGGAGAGTTTCTCTCCCACTGCCGTCACATGTTTGTTATGTGATATAAAAAGAGAGGCAGTGGCAACTCCAGAGACCTCTTCCAAGGATATTATGCGCCAAGTGGATTCTTTTTATAGCGAGCTTAAACACATTGGTTCGCTGCATTAAAACCTACTCAAAATGTAGGCAGTTGTCAAGTTTTGCATAAAGGATGTGCCATGTCTCCATTTACAAAAGATGGAGGATGTTTTCTGTGTTTGTGTGTTTGGGTGAGGGATGGGATGTTCGGGGAGTATAGTAGAAGAGTGTGTACTTATGCAAAACCCTGTGTGCTCCCACACCTGTGTGCAAAGGAGCGCGTCTGTGTGTGTGTGTGTGTTTTCGGGCCGAGCTGCCAGACGGCTGCTATCTTCGTGAGTCAGACGGGCAGGGAAGCTGGCGAGGCGCGCTGATCGTTTGAAGTGCTATTCTCTCCCGAAAGTTCGATCCGCCCCGAGGAAATTTGTCATGTTGTTCCACCTTTCTGATTCACGTACAGTGGGGGTGAGGGGAAGGGCATTTGTTCCTATTTGCTGTCGACATCTCAATACACACACGCACACACTTGTGTGTAATAGACCGGTAAAGGTAACTAAGAAATTTGTTTGGCCTTGCTGTGCACTCCTTTTATCGCTCCTCTTTCTCTCCCGGGTTTGGGACAGAAGTGGGCCAAGCAGTTGTTCAGGCCCAATTCTTGACAGGACATACTTCATCATCTATCCACTCACCCCTTGGCTGTACACCGGATTACTCTGGTTTTCTTTCTTTCAGTCTCCATCTGCATTTGTTCTTCCACTGTTCAAAATCTTCTCTCCAGATCCTCATTCCCCTCCTTCTGAAACCTTATATCTCTTTGCACCTCCTGATCATCTCATACTCATTTCTATCCCTTCTCCCTCCTGATTTCCCTCCCCCATCCCCTTTCTCCCCCTCTATCTAACAATATCTTCCAGAGGCTTACAGTATATGCTGGTGGAAGCGCTCCTCATTCCATTTGAATTGAATACCTTTTCTTCCATTGGTCCATTAAAGCCACACTCTCTCTCACACACATTATTAACATGACTCCTCTGAGATCCATCAAATCCCATGGCCAGTAAGTATAAACGAGGCTGAAAGGGGGAGATACAAGGCGAGTGAAAGAGAGACATAGGTGCCAATAGAGAGAGGGAGGACGAAGGAGAGAGAGAGAAAGAGAGAGAGAAAGAGAGAGAGCATATTGTGTAGAAACGGAGAGCCTCAAGAGTGATTCAGCCATTGTTACTCATCCCCTCCTTTCTGCAAGAGGGCTCATGTCATGAGTATTTTAAGTGCTCTCCATTCCTTCGTTCTCCTTTAATCCTGTTAGATAACTCTCTTCCTCCCTTCCTCCTTCTGCACCTTTCTTTCTATTTCTCTTCTTCCCTCCTCCGCTGCCCGCTGCCCACTCAGCAAACGGCAAGTCTTGTGCTCTCTGCCACAAAGAGGTAGGAAAAGGGAAAACGGAAAATGGAGAGGAAGTGAGAGGGAGAACGCGGGAGAGAGAAGATGACAAAGATGTGGCGGTACTGGTGGGCACTGGAGAAATCTGCTGGCCGGTGTGTGCTCATTTGTTATGAGGAGGGATGAGGGTGGACGAGAGCCAAGACAGTGGCGAGTGAGTTGTGAAGTGGAGCCTGAACACAAGCTTGTAGTTAAGACGCACAGAAAAAGAGGAAACGGGATGGAGTTTGGGTTGATTTGAAGTGCGTGCGATACACGAGGTATTGTAAAACTCAAATTTTAATAGACATCCTGTCAGTTATCCAAACGCACACACACACACACTCGAGGCTCATGCGCGCGCACAGCTTGCAGGAAGAGTGAGTGTTCTGACATAAAAGTGCATTTTGTAACCCTCAAACCAGAGCTTCCTTTTCCCATTCCCTGCTTTTCATAGCGTCTGATCATAAGAGGTTGACTCACACTGGATTCACACTTTTGTGCCAAACAATGTGTGATGCAATGTTTCTAACCTGCCTTGTAACCGCAATGCAAAACCGGCCAACCATCAACTTCACAAGAGCCGCTTCTACTTCACAAGAAATACATTTCCCACAAGCCCTCTCCCCCCCCATCCCCGGCCTATCCTTTACATGAGGACAATTACAAATGAGGGAGTTGTAGAGCAGGAGCCTGAAGTTGTAGTTCATTTGCCGAGACGAGGTAGCCACTTAGCGCAGGTGAGGTGGGGCGGCCACATTCATGCGGCTCCTTACATGGGAAAAGAAATAAAAAATGGGTCACAAGAGCAGAGGAACAATTTGTTAGACCAATAGCACAGACTAGTGGCAAAGGCTTAGAATTGCGTGAGAGCGGTTCTGGCAAACCTTAGGTCTTTGCTGTGGATTTGGGAGGCTGTTTGAGGAATATTCAGTCAAATCCAACAACCCCAATTTCAGCCATCACTGAAAGTGGATAATTCCCTTTGATGCTTGGCGAGTGCATTTACGCCACGCCATCATTACCTCTTACTTGAACGAGCCCAACCTTGTCATTCATACTCTGACCACCTGATTTGCTTACAGATTCCACTCTCCCTCTCGCCGCCAGTTAAATTAATTCAGCACAAAGAGGAGGTAGGTGGGGCGGGCACTCGCGCCGGGAAGAATTTGCATGACCCAAAAATGCCCTGCCTCTCCTGCGGCTCCATAAATCAAAGGGATGGAGAGAATCCCCCGGTGCCTCCATTCTTTGTCCTCAAAGGTGATAAATTGCTCCCTGGTTGGCTAATAAGCAGAGGCACAGGGCGGCCCAGACTTCCCAAAGATTTATGCAGCGACAAGTGGATTTATAGAAGAGGAAATGTGAGCTATCTGGAGAACAAAATCTATTTACTTCATTCATCCTCCAAGTACTCATGAGATTCGAAATGGGAACTCCTTAGGGAAACCTGGGGGCGTGAGCGTCGAAGAAGTAATGTATCAGGGCAATAGAAATAGAGTATCTGTCACGGAGGTGATGAATGTGATGGAATTACCTGGTTTTGATTGATGAACATGTGTATCCAATTACAAAGAATCTCAATCCACGTGGATGTGCCCACTGTCATTGGATGGGTCACAATTCAATACAGTTTTGAGTTGATTTGGTTCCCTGACTTTGGCCCCCTCTCAATAGATCAGATCTAATAACAGAGCCGATTGCTGAGAATCAATATGACGGACACTTAGGCGTTCTTAGGTTTGCCTCACCAAACGAAGGGAGGCAAGAATGTGGAAGGGAATCTCACAGCCAGACATAAGAGAAACCTTTTAAGGCAACTCAACCAGTCATCTTAATGACGCGAAGTGATACGGTGACAGGAAAAGCGGTCTTTTGAGAACATGATCAATGCTATCGTCTTCGCCAAAGCTGACTGGAAAAGGGGACAGAATATAGTGGCGTAGAGTTTCCTAGGAGTGCCAAACGCAGATGGAGCTACCCTCCTTTCCTTTCTCTTCCCTTCTCCTCTATCTAATTCTCCCACTCTAGCCTTAATGTGTTTTCCCTCTTCCCATCCTTCCTCGCTGCAGCTTCCTGTTTCATACTGAGTTTCATCATCTCATCTGATCTCTCACCTTTGCGTCCTCATGCTTCATCGCCTAGCCCCTTCCTTTTTTTTTTTTCTTTTTTAAACTGCACCCCTTCTCGCTTTCCGTCTAGCACGCATTATCTCCCTCACTCCCCTCTCTGCACTGACAGCATGCTTATCCTGTTGTGTTGATGAGATATTTGAACGATTAACATTATGCATGCTGAGCGGATTATGATAGCCTTTGGGGAGGAGCAGTTTCAGCATGATGGAAGGTTTTCAGCACGATAGAAACCTCTGCTGATAAGAGGGCTTTGACTGCAGACGAGGGGGAAGGTTCCAACCACGGCAGCAGCCTTCCACATTCTTCACTCTGAGAAAAGGATGGACAAGAATATTTCGTTTGCGTGAAAATTGTAGTTAGCTAGTTAGTTAGGAGGACAAAACCTGACTGTGGATAATATTTCACATTTTATTAAAGGATCAACAATCACATTAAGGAGAGGAGGGACGCCAATGACCAGTTTTAGAGATGACGCACAAACACATGCCAACTATGCACATAACTCATAAGAAAAAGTTGCCGCTTCATGAAGTGCGTTTGTATCTTTGCATTTGGTTGGGAACATTTCTCAATGAGACAGCTCACATGGCAAAGTGATATCCCGTCAACATCAGCCTGACTATTGCAAGCCTATGCAAATGTGTCTAAAATATCAAACCTCCTCCACCCAGAGCGAATCTTTTTTTGGGCTGCATGACGCCACTTCTGAATAGACATATGATGCACTATATAACTAATTCCATCTACGTCTCGACAATGACGCTACCCTGTGCCGCTGAGGCAGCTGTGGGTACAGAGAGAGAGAGAGAGAGAGAGAGAGAGGGGGAAGCGAAAAAGGCAGATCACTTCCCAAATGCTCATTTTTAGCCCGCGTGTTTGGGCACAGCGCGGCAGAGCTGACGAGCTGAGCGCAGAGTTTTTGACACAATGGTGTCAAACTCTGGGACTGTGATGTTCAGCTCACACAAGTGAATAGCATCGCACCTGCTGGCAACATGCAGACACAGAGAACAGACTGTTAATGCGTGTCAATTAGTGTGTTTGGGAGCACTGCAAACCCTAATGAAACATTTGCCTTATACGTTGTTTGGATAAAGAGGAGATGTGGAAGTATTTGGAAATGGAAGTGCTGTTATCAGTTTTGGAATGATACAGTAGTGTTTAACTTGGAACTAGAGCTAAGTTGTAATAGCTGATCCATACTTAAATACTGTGTAATATAAGAGTGGATGTCTTGAGACTTTTGATTTTCCTCTTCGCTCCTGTTCTCAGAAATGATTTAACAGATGGGAGCCTCACTGTTTTCCATGCCATGCTGTGTCAGTGCTGAAACGGAGTTTATTCCACATTTTTGACGTCTCAAACGAATATTCAAACTTCAATCAAGCAATGTGTAACGATCGATGTTTCAGCTGAACTAATCAATATTTCTATGTGAGCATTCTGACTGCACTGTATGCCTGAGAAAGGTGCCCTTGTAGTGATGAGCCCACAGCGAATTAGCGCCTGACTCAGGTGCGGTTTCCCCTCATTCATTCCCTCTTTCAGCTCATTGTTATGGATATTGTTTCCAGTCCAGCAGGCAGCCTGTCTTCAGCGAAAAAACTTGGCTAAACCCACTGTACACTACCTGCCCAGCACCAAACTGCAGACAGACAAAGCTAGAAACCAGCTGCTGAACAAGGAGTGGAGTATTTAGCAGCTAACGAGTAGGTGGAGGCCAGAAACTGACTCTGAATCAGTGCTAAAGTTTCCTCGTGTCTGCTGGATGAGTAAAAAGTTGACAGTTTGATCACCAACTAGCCATACCAACTGTGTAAGGTCATCATATTTTACATATTCTTTTCTTCTGCTGCTTCCAAGTGGCAGAACAAATCAGTTAATACAGGTATAGCACCCAGCCTTAATGAAATATATGATTGACTTTTATGGTTTTGTCATAAAGAATACTAGGTTCTGTGTGATGTGGTACTCTTGTGTTACAGTATTACCTCAAAAATATATGCAATGGACCACTGAAGTGCTACCCCAGCTAGTATTTAGTATTCAGCATTCAATACCGGGCTCTATTTGTAACTGAACAGCATTTTAGTCGACATCTATAACGTATCGAACTTCCACTTTTTGTCACAAGCATGAAGTTGGTTTTACAGTGGTCTTGTAATAAACACTGAACTATCCCTCCACACAACAGTCAATTTCCTGTGCTGTTTATATACAAGCCCTCAGGCGCCATAATTCCTATGCTTTGTCAGGGGCGAAGTGTGTTGTAAATTACCAGTCATTCGTGACTGGATATGTTCTTCCAAGCATTCAATCAGAGCACTAAAGAAGATAAACAAATAAGGATTGGAGTTTTTGTAACTGCTCCCACTTGACTGGCGTTTTAGAAACCGTGTATGGATAAGTAATATCTTCACCTCCACCTCAACATTCTGGTGGTTTTATGAGCGGAGCTGGCGTCTCTGTTGGTTACTGTTCAGGGGAAGGTCATAAACGGGCGATTTATGTCTGAAGTGCAGCCAGGAATGCTGATGTTACTCTCAGAGAGCAGAGATACTGTCTGGTTTGACTTACATTTAATGGAAACTGTAAAGTCCAACAACTGCGTGTCCTAACTCATGCACTTTACAGTATGTGCTCACACAGAGAAGGAGTTAACATAACTGGCAGACAGAAGATATACAGAATGGCATAATAGGATATGTAATATGGAAGGTAACGTTGCTCTTTGTGACGCAAACAAAAAAGCAGGTTTCACACTTTCAGCATCACATTCCTATCACAGTTCTAATTTGAGGTCTAAGTGCATAAAGTGTGAGAGATGAGAACACTTCATTAGCTCTCAGCGTTCAAGTGGTGTCCACACTTCTGGAAAATATTAAAACAATACAAACACATGACTTGCAACACAATCTCACAATGTGATGAGTGCAACACTGTTCATTAGCACTACAGCAGCTAATATGATGCTACATCGATGATAGCACCACCTCCTTTCTTCACAGCAGCCATCTGAACTTTTAAGCCACCATTGTTAAGTTATGGGCATTTTAATTGCCACAGACAGGGGTCCATTAGCATAGCTTCTTGGGTGGCCGTGGCCATGTTTCTCTAAATCATTAAGCTAATTATACAAGCTAATTAATCAGTATGCTCGGAATGGACTGCGTGGGCAGACGCTGCTCTTTGTTGGCTTGCATAATGAAAGGAGTCCACTTTTAGATGGGGAAAATGAAGAAGGGGAGGGAGAAGGAAACTTTGATCGCGAAGGTAAACATGATTTTTGCATATCAAGTGCTTCGGCAAAGTAGGAAAAAAATGGGCAGCAGGATTGCAGATGCAGAAAGTCAAGCTAGATTCACATTTGTAGTGCTTTGAAGATGCGGAATATTGCATGGCAGGCAGGAGAGGTCATGTGTGCCACGGTGTCCAATGTCCAATTATCAGTGTCATTGTCATGCAAGACAAACACAGGCAGAGATCTGTCAATCATCTGCGCCGCTGTGATGTTTGAGCAGAGTCAAACAATTTCAAGTGTGTGCTCTTCTTCCGTTATTGAGACTAGCTTGGTTTTGGAAATGTATAAAGGTAAACATGGGAGTGTGTTTGTCAAAGCCTGTCTGTGTGTTTGGAGCGATGTCCTCTATGCTCCTCAGACATCATCTAGGATCCCCCTGTCACCCTATTATTTTCCAGTCATCAATCCGATCCCAGGTGGTGACAAAATCAATTCAGTTTCCATGTATGTGTGGTTATTACTGGGCATGCACGTGTATCTGTGTGTGTGTGTGTGTGTGTGTGTGTGTGTGGTGCACGCCAGGCACATATTCATGCTTTCTTGCACACAGCTAAGGGTGTATGAGAGTGAGTCACTGTCAGAAATTATTACTTACAAGCAGACATAACCTGCTATCCTGTCTTCAGCATGTGGCGGAGACACTGTCAGCGTTCATGCAGGAGTCTATTTTTAGCAGCGCTCATTATGCACAACGGAAAATCACCCCTCAAAGTACATGAAGCATGCTTCCAAAACCTAATGGGACTACACTGATAGTGCGGCAATGTATATTGTAGTGGCTCCAGTGTATGTTGGTTCATGCTTGTCTCAATATGTGATTTTGTACACAAACTTACAAAGTACAGTGAACCAAGTGTTCAAGTGTTGAAGCATGACGTATCCTGACCTCTCTCTCTCTCTCTTTCCCTCCAGGGAGATTCCGAGGAGTTCTCTTCTTTCATCACTCTGGTCCGAGGCAGCAATCGCAATTGGTTATTCCAAACGGGTAAGATCCACATTTGGTAATGGCATTATTTATACAAAGCACTCCATCTATGACAGTCACCGGTGGCCAAAAAATGTTCAAATGTCAATGCACTCACAAGAATCAACAAGATAATGATGTCAGCCCATAGAAATCAAATCAAGGGTCAAACAACTCAATGCTGTTAGTATAGACAGAATGAATGGAAAGAATGAATGTCTGCACATGATCCATCGTTCAGCAACGTGGTTTCCTGACTGCCTGACTTTTGTCATTTATCAGCATTTATTAAGAAATAGCACCCGGGCTTGCCAAGCAAGTTAAGTCCTTTTTGGAAGCAGGTTGCAAATTGTAGAACAGTAAATGCCCTTTTCACTAGCTGTGTTTACAGTATTAATATGGTAGATTGTCCTGCTGTAATCACATTTCAAAAGTCTGAACAGCATTTTTAATCAGAGACATTTACAGATCAATACCGGTTTGGCTACAGTACTGGACTGATGCTTAATTGCTTGAAATATATCTGGTATTGCTCGGTATAGCATAATGACACACATAAAGCATGCTAATGGTGCCCTCTGGAGTACAGGAATCTCTACTGCTGCTGCTGCTGCTCTACTGGCTTTAGAGGAGATTTGTTTTCACATTTACCACTGTGTAGATGACGCACCCATCCACACTCCTCACTGCATTTAGATATGAACCTGACAGGCGTTTTTAGCACAATGTGGAGGCCTGAGCACACATGCAAACACACAGGGAGGTTCCTGAGAAAACGCAATAAGCTAGTTACAGTAGGTGACTCAAGCGAAGACACACACTGAATCTCCGGAATCATCTATAATAAGTGGTATAGTCACTAGAATGTAATAACACAAGTTATGTGTTATGGAAGCATTTCGCACTACAATCATAACTATACGGCGATAAATCAACATGTCTCAAATCAAATAGAAGACTTCTAGTACAAGCTCATCGTTATCATTGTCATAATAATAATGTTCTAGTTGGGACAATTATATGCATGTCCCTTGAAACCAGTGTGGCGTCGCCCTCTATCACGGGTCTGTTTTACAGATCGATGAGTGGTGCTGTGACTTCCCCCAAAGGACCTGCTGGTGTAGCTGTAATTGGAGCGTTTGTGTTGCTGCGAGTTAGTGTTCCCTGGGCCAGAGGCCAGCACACACCAGAACGTTCCCGTGCACGTCCATCGGATTTCCAATGAACTTATCAAATGCACCTGCAAGGAAAGTTTTGCAGTGTGCTATTTTGAGATCATGGCAGAGCCGTTCTAACCCGGTGCCTCGTTATTGGGACAAGGCCCTTTGCTTTTATTTCCTATCCTTCCGGCAGCCTCAAATATAATTCCCAAGTGTGTGAAACAGGTGAGTGTAAAAACGCTATGAGGCAATGATGCTTCTCACTCTGAGCATTTCACACATATGATGCCCTCTGTCCCTCGTGGCAATTACTGTGGGAATGTGAGAATATTTGTTGGAGGCTCAGGTGGCAAAGTGATTTAAATTAAAGATGACAGCAACAAATGTAGCTTCAGTGGAAAGGCAAGACAAAAACTGTTAAGTGCAGAGAAGTGAGTTAAGCTAACTTTGCGCCTGAAGTATTGTAAATGACAGCAGCAGAATTGTGACTATCACACATGCTGTTGGAGGCCCTTTGAATGTCCTGTTCAAGAACCATTAAGGCATTACATTTAAATTGAATCGGCTGTTCCTTCTCATGGAGAAAGTCCACTAAAGACACTTGTTAAATTATGTTGTAGTGCATTTTACAGAGGACGGTGGGTACGTAGGTGCCCTACACCTGTCAGATGGACTCGTGTTATATAAAGCAGAATTCGCAGCAGCAGCAGGTGACCTGGTTTAGAATAGCAATGAGTTCAGCAGTCAAAAAAAAAACCATCCTAAAACTGCTTACGGTAAATGAGAAGTGACCTGTTAGTGGTGGAAAAATGCTGTCTTTTTACAGCAAAGACCATTTATAATTGGGGAAAAGACAAAGTGCCACAAACCAAAGTGCATTACTTCTGTGATGAATGATGGCTCTTAATGTTAAGAAGGCTTTAAATTGCATAAAGTATATATGTTTTAATCAACCCTCAGGGATAAACGTCTGTCGTCTGACTTCTAGTTAAGGCATAGATGTTATATATATATATATATATATATGGTTCTTTTGGGGTAGGTTAGAGGTTAAATATCATGTTCAAGGATGCTTAAGTGGGTGTGGCTGTGCATGGGGTTAAGAGCAGGCCTTCCATTAGGATGCATGGTATGACCTAACTGACTACTGGTCCATCCTGCTACCTCGAAGGGTCAGCGTACCTGATAAAATTGTGTTTCCATACTTCTTCATTTTGATATATTGTGTTATGGCTAGCAAAAAGTGTGTGTGACTGTGTGTGTGCGCGTGAGTTGCGGGCCAGCCCCGGCCGTGATGATTTATTATACCGCTTGAAGGGACTTGTACTTTCATGAGGTCACATGAGTAACATGGCAGACCGGCATCGCACACTGTTCTCTATGGCCCTGCTGGCAATAGGGAGGCATGCCAGAACAGCTAAAACAGATTCCAGTTTGCACGTATTCAGGTACATTGTACACACACATACACCTACTCTGTCTCACACACACACACACAAACAAAATCAAATACTGTAATCCAGGCTTAATGCTGCTTTATCACCTGCACAGGAGGCAAACGTTATGCAAATGCGCGTAAGCTATTCCAAAGGCACGTCAGATTTAGGCCCATCTTTAATATGTCTTTTGAGAGGTTAATTCTATGCAAATGCAACCTCATGAGATGCGAAACGCTAAGGACATTTAACTAATATCACTAAGGGGAAGAGACAAAGTGGGTAGTGCCACAGTGTTTTAGTTTACTTTATTGCAAACACGAGTCTGTGCAAGTGGAAATAAAAAAATAGTTATGGTCTTTTGCATGCTCAGACCTACAGCGAATTCATACGGCTGGAGCAGGTGTACCCCGCCTATCACTGGCAACTCTTTGGCACTACAGTCAAATCTGCCAAAGGACAGCATGAAAATGGAGAGAGGCTGAAGTGGGCTAGGGATGACTTTTTCTGAGTTACATTTTACAGCTCTGGTCTATCTTACATTCACACTCAGGTGTCTTTTGGCATATTGTGTGCTTTATCAAAAGAGTGGGCGAAAAAACAAACAAACATGCAAGCTGGTTTGCCTGAGAGACGAAAAATAAAATGAACATACACATGACATTTGTTTGTGCGTTCTGTCATAAGTATCCTTTTGGCTGCTCTCAGCAACAGTGAATAAATGAGTGCATTGTTGAAAGTACTCCATGAAAACATTATAACAATAGAAATACAATTTGATTTATTTTGCTTTCAAATAATGGGACCAAGTCTCGTAGGCAGGCGGTGTATTGATGCCCGTTGCTTTTGGTGCAATTATCGACAGAATAGTAGAACCTTATTTAGCTCTATTTCGGCTTATTTCTTAACGTATGTATTTAAAGCAAGCTTTGTGTCATATATTCTGTTCAGTAGCTTGAGATGAAAACCTTATCCCCACTGATGTTTTCTCATCTCCTAGGTGGGGGCAAAGGGGGCATTAATTACGGTGGCGTGTCGGCGAGGCAAAACTACAGCATCGGGCAGCATGTTGGCACCTGCATGAACCCAACAGAGAAGCCTCAGTTCCTGGTGAGTTGGAGACATTTTCTTTCAAATTCAACAAACCACACAGTCCATAGGGCAGCTGTTTTCCTCAGACAAGGTTTTTCAAATTAAACATTTCTGGTAGCTAATTTAGTTATGGCTTTATCTTATTAATTCTCGAGGAAAAAAAGAGCTTAATTGCAAAATAAGCTGCAGCATTTTTCTCTTCACTTTAAGCTTTTAATGTGAGAAAAGCAGCTTTCAGAACAAACTGGAGCAGCATTTCCATTTAGAAACCACAGAAGTGTGCAGGAGAGCCTCTTCTAAACCAGCCCAAGGTGTTTTGGAAATTGAGATGTAGCTGTTGATTTTGTGAATGGTATGAAAATGGCATCGACATAAATGTGTATTTAACATGAGAATTTGTTAAACAAATTAATGATAATGTCAGAACTGAATAGCCTAGCTCACTAATATTACAATAAAAGACACTAGTAGCTTTTTTGCAGTGTCTTTAAATGTGTCGGGGTTGTCTTACATGACTTTTTAGTTCATAAATGTATTTAGTTGTTTGACTGCCACAATTTGCAAAATGTTTAATCTCACTATTTAAATCAATAACAGCATGCTGGATCTTTACTTCACCCCTTTGACATGCTCATCTACTACAATTTAAGCCCACGTTACGATAAGATGGAAGTTTCAATGCGAGTGAATTCAAACCAATTTTGTCTATGTGGGTATAAAGGATCAGCTTTTTTGGGGGGGGAAATGGAATTCCTGTCATATTTAAAGAGTTATGGGACCCTGCGGGACAACTGCTGTCTATGGGGTGAAATTGGACAAAAGACAAATAAAAATAAGTGACTATTTGAAGCAGATGACGAGAGTAAGCTGTGTGTCATCAGTGGAGTTGGTTAATTTAGTGAGTTTTGAGGAGCACTGAAATACTTTGGGGAGGTCTAATGGAAAAGCCCTGTAGACTACAAAATTTAATATTTACTTTGTCCTTAATACACAGAGAAAACTGACACCAAGCCAATTTTTTTAGCACTTTTGTGAAATTCTGAAAAAACAGAATAATAGATTGAACCCTTCACCATTCATTTCTTCTGTTAGTGTGGGATGACTGTGAATTCGCAATTGGTCGGGATTCACCGACAAAACAGACTGTAAATATACTGTTAATATTGATAAGGAGCTCTAACTCTCAAAGTTGCATCCATACATTTATTATTACCTAACCTAATCTGTTCATAGCATTTTACATTTGCGCTTCGCTGACTGCCTTGCATCTTTGGCTCCATTCACACTCCTCCGCTTTGGAAAAAGATTCTTTTTAACCATATTGTGAAGCCTCTCAGAGGGACGGAGAACATGCATTTGTAATCAAACAACACTGACAAAGAAGGTGGAGAAAAAAAATTTAAATGGTAGCAAAGAAAGAAAGGGCTCATCAAGAACAAACAACAGACTGGATTAGATAGGGTAAGAGACGATATCAGGATGATCTCATACAGGGACACATCACACGCTCAGCGACAGCGCAGCTTAATGTCCATCTTTGATTAAATAATCACTCTAAAGTAGTACCCAAATTATTGTTATCTATGTCTGTAATTTAATGTTCCTGTCAGATGAACACACTGGATAGGTGAACATGTAGACATGGGATTAGAATTAGGCATTTAAACCATTACAAAACTATATAAATAACAGGCATTGGCACCGGAGCCACATGCATCATTTTAAGCAGACCAAACGTGATCACGGGACAAATTCATAGAATTGTTTCCCACATTTAACTAAGGTCTGAAATACTAAAACCTGCTCTCGTACGAGAAAATCCCTGCCCTGGGCCTGCACGATGATGTAGCTGCGAAAATACATTCAGCGGGGTATAAATATTGCACGGCGAGTACACGGAGGGCTTTTTGGCCGATGAATTATTACAAAGCCCAGTGGCTTTATGCCAGCCTGAGAGTATATCTCGCTCAGCTTTTGCCCTGCAATAAGCTGTGGCTGGGGAATTGTGGTTATAGGCACGCCACAAATAACTACCGATGATACTGGGAATCCATCACGCTCATCCCACATGTTGTGTGCTTACACTTGAGTGCACTCAACAACAGCAGGTTAGCAAAGAAACCACACACACAGCACAGGAGTAAGGATTGCCCGTGAGGCCTGTGTCAAGGCGAGAAAGCCCTCCAAACATGTCTAGAAAAAGGTATATGTTTTACATTTCCTACATGAACGCATGCGGTACAGTGTGTTTTCTGTGCGTGGAAGTGCAAAAGAAGGAAAATATTTACCCGGATATTCACATCACGACATCACATCACCCCGATCCTGGCTTCTCTCCATTGGCTCCTCGTTTGGTTTAGAATTGATTTTAAGATTTTACTGATCACTTGCCAGGCACGCCTGGGTCTGGCTCCAAGCTATATAGTTGAAATGCTGACGCCATATGAGCCAGTTCGCAGCCTTAGATCCTCAGGTGGGGCCCTTCTGATCGTTCCAGAGTCGAGGCTTAAATTTAAAGGTGACCCTCTTTTGCCATCAGGGCCCCTCGACTCTGGAACGACCTGCCTGAGGAGATAAGGCTGCAGAATCAGTAACCTCTTTTAACTCACTTCTTAAAACACATTTTTAGAGACTTGCTTTCATGTGATGTCGACCTTATATCGTCCTTATAGACTTTTTATGTTGATTTTGGTTTTATATTGTCTTTTATGAGTTATAATTCTTTTTATTTGTATTTTTAATCTTTTATCCTGTTTTTTGTTTTCTGTTGTTTTCTGTGTATCATGTTTTTTGCTTTGTCTGTCAAAGCACTTTGTAAACTCTTTTTTTAAAAAGGTCCTATATAAATACAGTTATTATTATCCCCCAACAGAGTGAACCTCGCCAACTCCTCACACTCACTCTTAGAAGAGCAAATCTGGATGAATGATGAGTCAATTCGCTCGACATCAGTAGAACAAGGTTGTGAAATGAGTCCATCTTCGGCTTTTTCTCCCCCCCGCCCCTCTGCTAAATCACTTTTCATTCACACAAGATAATAATAATAATGGAAGTCAGCGGAGCATGAAGTTAATGGTTAATACATCCGATTGTACCAATACAATGAGAATAAAAGAAGATCAAAATAAGCATCTAAATGGGAAAGGACGTTTGCTCGGCACGCACACACGGCATTGTCGAACCAAAGAAATGTCAGGTTGTGTCGTTTGGTGATTAGCAAGAAGAAGAAGAAGAAGAAAAAAAAAAGCATAATCCCCAGACTGCTGACATATTTCTTTTGAAAACCAGCTCCTTCTGAAACAGACAGATACGCTCTGGAAAATGGATCAAATCTGTTTCATGTCAGATAATAGCAAGGAGGTTTGCCAGGGTGAATCTCCACTAAACCACAAACGCACAGGATTAGAGATTGAAGAACTGGCCATAGTAGATCAGGAATAACACAAAATAGGGTCAATATTAAACAACAAGAGAAAACTTATGATAACCTCCAAATGACTTACAGTACATATACAGTACATATGTCTACACTGTGTGCTCTGTGAGTCAGCAGGGTTGTTCAGTGGATGCGTGGGTTCCTTTTCTATAACCTTCCCTAATTTGTCGTAATAAAAGTTCAAATTCTTTAACATCACATTATGACGGAACAAGCATAGAAAATTAATTTTATTTCCTCTGCAAAGGAGGAATCATTTCACGCCGAACGCACGGATTTATCTCAAGGCAATATGGATGAGGTATTTAAGTCCGCTGCATTTGTCATGACTGTTAACTGCACACGCCGGCTGCTCATTAGTCGTGTGACAGGTAATGGTTCTGGTGCGAGATCTCACTCTCACACAAGCGCAAAAATACAAGCACGTGTGCACGCAGGAACACAGATAAAAGTAAATGCAAAAGCAGGAACGGAGCAAAAATAGCATTGCTTGTTGCTTGTAGACGTGGCTAATTACATCGTCCCTCATCCCATATATAGTGCAAACATTTATGGCAAACGTCCACATGGCAAAAGCATGTGTTGTGATCCATTCAATCAATCAAAACCTTTGCATACTTAATCTGATTACAATCCACAAAATTAATTAAATAGAAATCTCCTTTAGTATCAAACTTTTAACTTTTGAACTGCTGATGAATATTGACACTTTTACATTTGAAATATTTGCCTCTTTTGCAAATGGTGGTTGCGTCAACCTTTATCCAGTGTCATACAACCACAAGATGGTGCTGTGAGTCACCATTTGCCGTCCAAAGACTCAACTAAGAAGAGACTCCATCTCTGTCTGAGGCGGTGCGATTCACCTCCCATCATTAAAGTGATTGGCCTCCATTCGCTGCATCCTCACATATTTCACATGCACACATTACACCAAAAAGAGTCTTTATCAACGGCCTCTGGTTTTTGTTTTCACACCAACCTAACTGATCCTCCTTAGTTGTCTCCTTCAAGAAAAACTGTGCAGGTTTCAGTGATTTAGCTTCCTTTAAAAAGACAGCTCTTTAGTTGGCATGCAAAATCAACTTATTCAATGTTTACTTACATAATACTGCCGCGTATATACAAATATATCAGAGAGACCAAACTTGTCTGCCAAAGAATGCTCAGAGAAAGGAGAAATGTAAAATCAAGATTCAGAGTAAGTTGGAGAGAGAGATCTGCTGTCTGCCTGTGAAGTTTTAGACGCCGTGCATAAAGCTGGTATTGCAGCAAAACACTGAAGAGAAACACATGCACTGCATATACTGTATGCAGCAGGAGTCATGGCGTTAAAACAGCATGCACTGAAATAAC
Source organism: Gadopsis marmoratus (assembly GCA_036023855.1). NCBI lineage: Eukaryota > Metazoa > Chordata > Actinopteri > Centrarchiformes > Percichthyidae > Gadopsis > Gadopsis marmoratus. The sequence continues at coordinate 26,494 of JAVQJF010021772.1, forward strand.
GGTACATTCCAGTAGATGGCAGTCTGTCAATACAGAATCTTCCCACCCACGTCCTCCTCACACCCACAGTTCCTGTAGTAGGTGTGCCTCTCATCATCAGGAGCAGTCCCTTCACTTGCAATGTCGACCCTGCGCAGTATGACGAGTGCGCGCGAATGTACATACTTTTATTGCTGCTGTAATGAATCACGCGAGCTATTTGGATGTGGAACCAAACATTTAAAAAAAGGAGGCACGTGGATTAATGCCCTACATGAGAAAGTCACCGCACACACACACACACACACACACACACACACACACCTCTGCGGTGGTTTTCCTGCCTTCATTTTCTCCCCTTGTATCCCTCGCACTCCATCTCCCACACTTGCACAAAGCCGAATGGCGTCACCACCCACCACTCGCGCACACACACACACACACACACACACACACACACTTCCTCGCCATCTGTCTGTGCAGCGGCCCGTGTCTCTGGCACTGGGAGCAGTTGGGAGCAAGAGAGTGAAAGAGAAAGTGTCTCTTGGCTCTGTTGTCCCGAGTCCCACTTCCTCTCCTCTTCCTCCCTGCTGTGCTGTTGTCTATCAATCGGTCTCACGACATCACGCTGTCCGCCGATGGGCCCTCCCCGCTATCGTAACACCCACACTTGATGCCATTTGGAGGCAAGTCAAATTCTCCCGTTGCCGGAAAAACCTTACGAGCGAAAAGAGATGGAGGATGTGTGCGCCGTGCGTTTTTCAGTGATTTCGCTTCACAGCTATGAGAGCTCATTTCGGCTCAGTTCATTAACTACGGGGGCACACATTTCCTCGCAAATGTTAAAGCCTACAACTCAACAAGAGGGAACATAAACACGCTTGATTAGCTTATGTATAAGGCGTTTCAAATTAATATCGCATGTGGCAGAATTACACTCGTATCTTGAGAGGCAGAAATGTATAAAGTGTAAGAAACTGGGAGGGACGGAGTCTGCTCGAGTGGTCGCGCTGAATCTGGATGTTGCTTTTCAGATATTTTTCTACCTCCCCTGACGTTGTAAGAAAGCTGCATGATTTATTTTTTTTCTTTTCTTTTCGTGTGCAGGCTCCCTGATTAAATTGACCCCCAGCATACATTTATTGTTATGTGAAAAATACAATACGCAACAGAATGAGAAATATCCACAGTAATATATAGGCGATTCACTGTCATCCACTGTACAAGATTCCCTTCTCCGCTCAGTGGATTTTCTTAACCATGCAGCTTTACAAAGTGCTTTGTAGGCAGCTTAAAGTAATTTGAACAAAACTCGCATTCCCTCCCTCTCAGTCTCCCTCCAGTTAGACAGCACGCAAAAGTGCCTTCATACCGGTGCCATATCCAACCGGAGGGATAAGAAATGGCAGCTATCAGCAGGCGGTTTGGAAGCCGCATAGAACTGTTATTGTGTGTGTGTGTGTGTGTGTGTGTGTGCGCGCCTATATAAAAATTGATTTATGTGGCCTATCACTTAGCAGCCGCAGTATGTGGATGAATATGGGATAATATAATATTATGGTATAAGTGAGAGGGTTAAGGAAAGGGCCAGGTGCTGCCTCAAGGTGAAAAAGGTATGATCAAAGGCCAAAGACATCGTCACTCCATGAAAGGCTGACTGTATTCCAATTTCTAAAGCAACGTGAGACTGTCTAGTGACATTATGCAGAAAGAAAACCTAATTAAGTTCCATGGACCTTGCATGTTATTTTTAATTTTCAACTTAAAATAAGGGTACATTGTTGGGGAACAAAATAATGCTTTGAATCTATTACAAGAATAAGGGACCGTGTGAAAGTTATTGGGGTGGGGGGGGGTATTCTTGTGTCTAGAGGTTTTAAAATAAAAGACAAGGGCTTTCTGAGAGATTCTAATATTTTCACTCCTAACAACATGTCAAAATAATACAATAATGTTGGATTGGTTGAACTCATTTCCTCATTAACTAAAAGAGGCAGAATACAAAGAATTAAATTTGTACCCCAGTTTAAACCACAATATCATAACGGAACAATACATTTCACATGGCCTCCATTGTACGTTAAAATCGGAAATTTACACATTTGTGGAAACTGTTACCAGCTGATTATGACGGACAAACAATTTGATCCTATTTATTTTTTTAACCATAATCTTGCAAGAACAGAGAAATCAAAAGACCCTCCCCTCCCCAGCTCCTCTATAAAAAAAATGCAGACCGCCCCTTTCTTCAGTGAGAACGACGACGACAGAACCCTCCACCTTTTTGGACCAACCGCCCATTAATAGTCTCTATGTATGCATTTATGTATACCACATTGCATCCCAAATTACACATCAGATGAGTTTCTACATGAAAAGCTACTTTTCTGTTATGAATATCGGTCTCTCCTCCCCATTAAATGCAGTAGCGAGAAATAGGCTTGGCGGCAGCAAACAGCCTCGTGTTTACCCCTTGGCGCATAGCTGGTGCCATGTCCAGACTTGTAAATCAGGCCCATTGAGGTAGCATAATGCTGATGATTATGACAGCCAGTCGCATGGGAGTGATAGAGGGACGTTGAGTTATGGGCTTGGGGAGGATGCCCAGAACTGAAGAGTCTCACAAATGGAGAAGCACTTTCACCATAACACAAGTCCCCAGATGGGGACTAATGCTGCAGTTGGCGGCTGTGCCACCCAAATGAGTGCACATTAACTGCTCAAAACCCACAGAATAGTGAAGTATGTTTGTTATTTCTTATTTCACAGTTCCGCTGCTGCACTCTATTACCGCTAGATAATATTTAAAAAAAAGAAATAAATAAAAAAAAAAAAGAACACAGACTGAATAAAAGAGCAAGACAGCCAAAGAATTTTTGAAAATGTTTTTATTGCAAAGGCACACAATGCATCACTTAACTGGATGGCTTCCGGATGGGAAATGCATTCCCATCCACTGTATCACTGAAGAATGTACTGTTTCTATTCTACGTTAGTCGTTTTACTCCCTTTTGCGGATGAACGATCATTCGCATTGATTGTCAGCCATGATAATATAATCAGGCGTAAAGCCTGACAAGTCTGGCCGGTCCGATAGATCAGAGCTGCTGACAGCAGAGCTCTGCACAGGTCATAAACCCTCACCTTCCCCGTTTGACCCCACATCAATTTGGCTCTTTCCAATATGAATGCAAATAACAATGCATTTTTGGTGGCATGTTTATGGTTATCTCTGTATCGCCACTCGCACCGCCCGCCACCCCTAAACGTGCTGATGTTACTGCGCTAATGGGATTGAGAAGGGTAACCTATTGCTCACTAGTGGTCAGCTAGCCACCAGCCTCCCCCTCCGACACCACCTCAAAACATAAACACAAGCGTCCATGCATGCCCTTGCTCTCTCTCTCTCTCTCACAAGCACACCTACACGTCCTCCACCCCAGTCACTTGTGTATGCATTGAGCTGATAAATACTGCGGTTCATTTTCCCCATGGCAAAGCACAGTAAAAAACTGGGGAGTAATAATTGCTTTGGGGGGGGGGCGAGGCAAGGATGGCTAAATATGCTTGATTGCCTCCTAAGCTTCGGTGCTGTGTAATGAAATATGGCTGCTGCAGACAGGGGCTCCCTTGCAATAGCTTTCTTGTCACTTTCTGACTGTTTTGTTTTTTTTTCACCCCTTTGCTCTTCTGTTCTGGCATTTTCGTCTTTGCTCACCCGTTGCCTTTGTTGCAGAATGGAGTCCATCAAAGCATTTGTTTCCATTGAACACTTATCTTAGCTATAATATAATAATTACAGGGGCCAAATCCAGCCTAATTGAGTATTCCTCACCACATCAAAAACGGCAGGCGCCCTAATATTCCTCTGTTCTACAATTTAATTTGCGGATTCATTAGCATGAACAGGGTGTGTAGAGAGAAACCAGATAACAAGGAACTTAACGAAAACACACAGTTGATGAAGTCAGGCTGAAGGGGCTAGGGACCAGCCATATCCTCACCTGGGTAATTATGTTTCCCTGTCATTTCCCTGTTAGGACCCTAAAACACAAAATAAGTGATTCTGTTTCCACTAATGTCCATGAAGACCTTTTAATGCAGCTAAATATGTAGTTGGCTTGTTTGCATCCGTTTTCTGCTTTTACATAAAATAATCAGCCAACCACAGAAAATCGACTCTGAATTAACACAAATGAGGAGTGTTGGGCAGAAAGACTGCTGAAATGATGACATTCATAATCATCATTGCTAATCGTCTCATTTGACTGCCGTGAAGCCCTACAATAACGTTTTAACAGATAATGAGTCAAATTAAAGCTCACCCACTGTAGCTTAAAAAAAAAAAAAGAAATGAAAAAAGAAATGTTTATCCCCAACTAATTTTTGTCGTAACCACCCAAAGCACATTTCTCCCTGTTGGTTAAATAAGTAGCTAATCATTTACAAGAATATTAGTCCACAGGCTTGTATGGGCACAGCAGCATCTGCTAATGCATTAGCAAGGAAATAGCCTGAGAAAATCTTCCCAGCACATTAAATGCAGGACTTTTCCCCCCCACCCCGCCCTCCCTGCCTCTTTTGCTTCCAGAATGACTCACAAGCCTAATTTGTTGTGCTACTTAAAGGAAAATGTAATTACACTTGTTTTCATTATAATTCACAAAGCCAATCGATAACTGTGGTTAAGTCATTCTCTACTGCACATACAATTTTCTGTTCCTTCAACTGAAATTTGGTTGCGAAACAAATATTCTGTCTTTCCTGTGTATTTTCTACACAATGGTGCAGTGTAAATTAACTAATTAAATGAGCAACGTAACAAGAGTTTTGATGGCGAACACTGTACAGTGAACTTCATCTGGTGCTTTATTTTTAGTAAGTGTCCCTTGTTGTTTTTAGTAAATGTGCAGAAAATCCTGGGCTTTACTCCACATAGACAGGTTGATTAAGCTATTCATCCCTATCCTGTTCCTCTCTGTCTTTCTCATTTATGCAGATCTCTTTCCTGAGACGTCAACCACAGGATGACGCCTGCGGCAGGTAAGAGACTGGAGAGCATAGCTGATGAGCTGAGAACAAGAATGATCTGACCCCTGTTTTGCATCATTTCCCAATATGCTTCAATTCCACGCGACACACCAAGGGCGCTCACGTGCTGAGCCTTTTCTCTATGCTTTCAAGTTCATCAGCTGAGGGTTCGAGCCGATCAGCTTGTCCAAATGTACGTCTTTGCATCGTTTTGCCCCGTTTTGAGTCCAGAGACGAGCCAGAGAATATGTCAACTGATATCAAATCAGGCGCTAAACTGAACCTCGACTTCGGCCCAATCCCTCCCCATCTCCTGACCTGCAATGGGGCGGGGCGGGGGGGGAACAGACTATATCTGGCAACTGACTGAGAGAGTGAGGCAGACTGACTGGCACTGATGGGACCAGACTAGGACTGTGCTGTGCTGCACTGCGCCCGGGCCTCACAAGCCTGATTGATAGAGTGTGATGAGACTGTCACTGAGCAAGGAGAGAAGCAGAGAGATAGGCTAGATGGAGGGAGGGGAGTGGGCTGGCCAGGGTAGGGAGATAGAGAGAAATAAATTTGAGAACATGTGAAGGATGAAGTGGGGGTATGAAGTGGCTGGATGGAATGTGTTTCGGACACATGAAGGATGGGGAAGGTGGAGGGGGGGGGGGACACTGCCGGCGAGGTGAGTCAGATACTGGAAGGCTGAAGGCTCCACTTATATGCAAGTTAAGTTTGGCAGAGGCAGATTTAGTTGACATGATATATAGAGAAAACAGCATGAAAGTGACAGGGGAAAAGGTGTTATGTATTCAGAATGGAAATTCTGAAACAGTCATGTGACAAATGATGGTTGCGCTTTATTTAAATGGTTGGTTGATGAGAAAATATCTCAAAACAATCTGCTGAGATTTTGAGAGGTCTGTCTCCTACATTTACATCTGCCCCAATTCAATGCAGGTGAATGCAAGTTTTATTTTGGCGCTTCTGTTTAATTACAATTCATACAGTAATAACTACTTTCTACTGAAAAACAATCCCTGTAACAGTTCACAGTGATTTTCCAGACTAACAAGGACACATTGATTTAGAACTTTTAAAGTGTCGTTTTAGAATTCTGTGAGCGCCACAAACAAAACTCAACTCACTGCCATTGTGTTGGAGAACTTAAACTAATGTAAAAAGGATTCGAACCTTGTCTCAGACAAATAAACATTTTTAATGGAAGGATCTGCGAAGCTGCAACATGGAGATACTGAACATAAGAAGCAAAACATTCACTGATAAAGTATTTAATTCGTACATTATCTGTTCTTACAATATATTATCCACTTGTAACAACTTAAGCATGATTAAGGTTTGTTTGTGTTTAGTCACTCACAGCACTTGGTTAATATTTGGGAAAGATCGGTGGCTTGGTCAAATATCGACCTTATAGAACCACAGTCCACTTCCGACCACCTCCCTGCTTGCGGTACAGAAACGCATTACTTCCTTCATTGAAGAGAGCGCTATGTTGCGTTTCTTTCCGAGAAAAGTTTGCAAAAATAATTGTATAAACTTAATTGGTTTAAAAGGGTGGAAATTAAACAAAAATTGGCAATGTCACAAATATCACAGTGTTTGTTTTTGTCACCTGATTGATTCATCTAAAAAATGCATAGTCTGTATTGAAATGGAAGTGCCCCGTTATTCAGCTTCAATCCATTCAATCTGCAAAACTACATATTTCCTATGATGTCCATGGGAATGTCATAAATAGTTTACTGGCATATTTATCAGTCTATCAGCACCTGCTTTGGATACAATATTAGATCTTGTGGACACATGGCATCTTGGCAGTGAATGGAATACAGGCTGAGCTAAAGCCCCGTTCTGGGAATTCCACAGTTAGTGATTTCAGACTCAATAAAAGGCACCATGTTTTACTTTTATCCTTGCCTGAGGAAAGAAGGCTGACTCACCAGATCGCCAAAGTTATTATTAGTGCCTCACATGTGTGGAGAAACAGCTATGTGTACGTGCGTGTGAGTGCGCGAAAGACAGAGAGAGAGGCTGAGCTCCAGCAGCAGCGCTAAGTGCATGCAGGAGCAGCATGAAAAGCTCTTATCTGCCGCCTGCCAAGCCCTGACCAGGGCCCTGACTCCTGCACTCCCTCCCTCCCTCTGTCCCTCTCCAGCGGGGCTTCCCACTAGTCTGCTATAGGCAAGGCGGCCAGGTGAAATGAGCAATTCCCATTCAGGGACAGAAGCGCCGCGCAGACTCGCCCTGTGAAATGGCTGCTCACTTTGGCAGATCAATGCACTCTCTTTCCCTCATGCACTGCGACTGAGTGATAGCCAGGAAGAAAAAGAAGGGCTGGGGGTGGGGGGTGAGTATGGGTAGAGAGAAGGGGGAGGCGGTTTTGTACATGTGTTTGTTTGTGTATATGTGTGAGTGTGTAGGGCGTTAGCAAGGCATTTAATGATATTTGCCACGGCTGCTCTGAGTGAGTGCTGTTGGAGGAAAATGGGAAATGGCTTTGCATAAACTCAAAAGACATGCAATATTGCTGTTGCCTCTTTTGCCTTTCCCAGTCCCACCGGATATGAGAATATTCAGCCGCTGAACTGGAAATTTTACCAATATGAATGATATTAGTGATAATCATATTAAAATGCTTTAGTTGCGCCAAAATGAATTCCATATCTCTACAGTGATGAATGTCATTTGTCAGGCATAGGCCTGTTGGACATACAGCTTCAAGGGCAAAAGTGTGACATGAAATGTGCATCATCTAGGTTAATTTTCTACCAGATAATCATACAGACTCAGTAACCTGTGGATATCTGTTTTTTACATAGTTTTAGTAACTGAATTCACAAGGAACCATGATTGTAATATATCAGGATTGTGTGAAGGCTGGTGTATGCCTATCTAGTGATGTCAAAGGTAAAACAGCAGCATATATAATAATTCCTGAATCATTTGTAAAAATGGGTTTATGATCCTCAAAACTCATATTATATTCCATATTGTAGAAGGTCTAAAATTATCCTCATATCACCTCTTTCTAGTTGTTACATTTGAGTGTTACGGAGGTGCAAGCTGAACCATTGTCCACTTGTCTACTCTCATTTTTATTGAAATCATCACACTAGAAAATATAAAATATCTGATGGGAGAATAATTTCTAAAAATCACACACTCTGACTACATTCTGTGCTTGCAGGGACCCTGACTCACATTTGCCTGCAGGACCTTTTAACAATGCACTTTGTTGATTGGCTATTGGTTACATCATCGGTTCATGCTAGCATGCTAAGTGCTTCATGGTCAAATATATTATTTAAATCTCAAAACTACCCCATAAATCTACCATTTGTGTGATTAACACTTAGAATATTTTGCTCATCTGAACAAAGACATCAGAGTTGTATATGCTACAGTGTAAACTACATAGCTAAACTACTGACATATTGCAGTCTTTATTGCTAGTGATCATTGTATTGTATGTTTTAAACCTTAATACAATGTAAATTGTGCTCAAGCCTTGCAGCAGGGTAGCCCGTGTTACAATGTCTGTCTAGATCATCAATACTATTGACCAAGTCTATTTAACTATGGTTAATAATCTGTACCAAACAAAGAAAACAACATAATTGTATTATCCAGATATTAAATGTCTCGTCCTAATGGAGGAAAACCTAATTAGCCTGAAAATCAAAGTGCAAATCAAGGGAATATGTGTTTTAATTACTGTATGAAAATTTCCAATATGAAAATCATTGAATGCTGAAAAAAATAAAAATAAAAATATAAATTCATATAAATGAAAATGACAATTTCTTGGACAATTCAATTTCCTCATTAGTTAATCAACTGAGCATCTCGAGGGCAAATGTTTGGAAAACCTCAACCTTGTTGTCCTCTTTGATTTGTTAAACTTGATCAGGAACCATCTGTCCTGCTCTGTTTATAGGGGAACCACAAGGCAGTATACTGGGTCCTTCACTTTTACATTGACCTTCTGTCTATATGGATTATCAAACCATGGATATTAAAATCACCTGTCTTGATGTAAACTTCATTTGACCTATTTCTCACAATTTCATCTCATATTTGCAATCTCACTAAATCGTCCCTAAATTTACTTGGGGATCATTTGGTCACGTTTTGTAGTCTACAATCTTCCTGTAAGCATAGCAAACAGCTGTGCTCCTCAGTGGAGGAGCAGATGAAAATGTATAAGAAAATGAAATCACCTCACTCCCTCTTGTAAATCATGAAGGAGTGATAGTCTCTAACCAATCCAGACCACTTCAGATTCATTAAAGTCTGCTTGCCAAATCTGTGCTGACTTAAAATGACTTGCTGAACAAACTGGAAAAGAACAATGGCTTAATGAATGAGCAATGAATTAGGGATTCAGTTTGAACATCGAAGTAGAGCGCTTGACCTGAAGCTAAATTTGATTCTGTGTATAATATAAGAATGGGCCTTTTACAGCCATGTCATAATTGCAGCTAGTGTCTTAATCATTTTGGTAGAACACACTCCAATGTGGAGATATGAAATACTTATTATATTTTTACAGTTTTACTGTTCAATTTTACAAGCTCATGAAACATTTCCCAATGAATTCCAATGGAAAGCTAACTGACTTATTAGATAGACCCAAAATGAATGACTCATCCTGAAATCTCCATTGCTTTTGACAGGAAATTTAAACTTGGTCATAGAAACCTTATATTGAAGGATATACTGTATACTTCAGTGACAGATGTGGCAGACAAATTGATTTAACCTTTATTGCTAGTGTTCAGACAGCTTCCTTATTACAATACTATATCTACAAGTCAAATTCTTATTTATTTTTTTTAGCCTCTCTCTTTGTTCTAAAAGGGTAATCTCTTATCTTTTCCTTTCCATTTCCAAATCCCTGGTGCTTTCTTTTCACAGTCTCAATCTCTCAACATCAAGGAAGCCCAAGTTAAAAATAAAGTCAGACCTATGCAGACATGACAGCAATAAAGTGCACTTGATTACATGGTTGAAAGTAAGGATGAGGAGAAAGAAGAGCAAGGGGTAAGAAAATGAAAAGAAACACAGCCTCTCAGCTTTGATCGCGCTGAACATCTTGAAGCTAGAAAGTCCCGATTGTGTGCAGTCTTGACAGAGGCAGGTGCAGGAGGGTTGAATCTTGGTCATCAGCTGTCAAGGCGGCAATGAACAGTGTTTACAAGTAATACCATGCGCTGCCACATTTCAGGGTGTGAAATGTCAAAGTGTCCATTTTCCCCAAGCTAGTCAGAAGCAACACTGTCAGTGCTTTGGCTGTAAACAATAGGAATACAGAGGCAAGACAGCAACAAGGAGCTTTCTCCATTTCTCCCATTACAGTCAGAGTGAGTGGGGAACAGTGGGAGAATGTCAAGCCTAGAAAAATAGAGATGCTTGCAAAGGGTAGAAAAAGTGGATTCCGAGTGGATTCCATTTGGCTGACACATAATGATAGCTGTTAAACAAAACCGAGGGAAGGAAAAGCAGGAGAGGCTGAGCGAGAGGCACAAACACGCGGAAAAAGACAGACAGAGGGAACGAGACAGACAGGCAGAGAGACACCTGCTGTTGCATCACCTGCTGTAATAATAGTGTTGACATTCAAGTAGAAAGCTCTGACAATAGGAGCCGGCTGAGGCAGCACCCAGTATGCAAATAAAAGGAACACATCAGGAAATATTAGCTAGCGTCAGTGCTTTTCATAGCACACACTGAAAACCACTTGACCCTTTGGCATTACACAAGTGCTTATGCATTATATGTGTGAGTGTGTGCAAGTGAGCACAGTTGACACATTTAATAAGCTGATTTACCACTATTTATTTCATACTACCTGTGCAGGCTATGAAGAGGACTATGCTGGTCATGTATCTTTGTTCCGTCTGTATATAAACACACACAGAGTGTGCTTTAGATGCCTTCCACTGCAATTAGCTAAACCTGTGCTGTAGTGTATAGGGTTTGTTTTTCTTGATTGGCATTCCAATTCCACTCACACTTCCACTCCTTCATTCTTGCTGTCGTGAAATCTTGAATGCCCAGGTTAAACGTAATTCAAAAACGCAAAAGATCATTAGTTGGCAAATTCATTCTTGACTCACTCTGTCATGCACCCCACGTGGCCCCAGAGGGCATATCAATCAAAATCAGATTCAGCTGATAGCACATTCGCCATTGCACATATTTTATTCCCTTTTATGTGCTCAGCAGTCTTTTGTATCAATGTAGGCCTATGGTGATTGGAGTAGAAACTTTTCATGTCTGAACTCAGTGGGGTTTGAAGGACTGCAGACATCAGCAGATCCTCGCTGATTCACAGGTCAATACCTATTATAGTAAAAGCAATAGTCAATGTGCTGCTCTCACATTACCAGCGCTAGTTGTGGTTGCTTTCAAAAGCTGTGACCCTTTCTGCAGCCCTTTTATCACAAATCTGATGGTTTAACCACACTGTGATTGTTTGTGTTGTCAGATGCTTTTTCTGTATTGTGTGAGGGCAAAATAAAAAAAGATGGGGCATAGAGAGAAAAGCTTCATGTCTCCACTAGTATAAACCCTATTATGGCTGGCTGTTCTGAAGTCTAGATTGATTGGGGGTTTGCCATCAATGCTCTTTGAAAAGGCTTGTGCAAGGAGCATAAGCTTGCCAAGTCACTACCACAGTTTTAAATCACTTCCAAAACTCACTTTTGTCGACTTGTACTGTACCTATCCCCAACCCTACTTTAACTACTCACAATCCACCAGCGTGGTCACCAACAGGCAAATTTGGGATAGACAGACCATGTTTCTCTGCCTCTATCAACCTGTAGTTTATCCCACATGATGCAATTTTTTTCTATTAAATTACTAATCTTCAAAAAATGTTAACTGTCATGTTTCCCACAACTCTCGTAGTCATGCCACATTCAAATGAAATGCCATGGCATTTAATACAGTACATGTATTGATGGCAATAGATGTAATATATAAGCTTTTTTTCTTTACAAACAGATATGTTGTATGTGTCCTCTACTTAGGTAACACATTTTGGCCAGAAATCTGAATCTTAAAAAGCAGTCAGCAGTTACACTTCTTAACTGTCCATTGAATTTCGGTATAGTTCTGCAATCTGCTGACAACGACCCTGCGCAATTTCTTTCACTTTAGCAGAAACAAAATAATATATAATATATGAAGCCCTAATTTGGAGCCTTGTGGCACAAAATATGTTAAATCTTTCTTACCATACTATACCCATACTACAGTTTGAAATCTTTTACAATGATCAGATGCTGTTTTCTTTGCAAACCATTTAATTAATAAGAAAACAATTTGTGTTTTATTCACTTATCACCGCCATGTTGGTTTGCATTTGTATCACTAAAAGCGGCTCATACTCAGCATGTATGTTACAGCCCAGGCTCCCTAGCAATCATCTTCATTGGTCAATTCTCCAGCAGATGACACACCGAATGCCATTTATTAGTGCCAATGGATGAAATACTGTGATGTTTAAATAGCGAGGCAAAAAGTGTGGTAAGTTGGTGTCAGAGTTTTATGTTCAATCTGCAATCAACAGATAATATTGGCTTTTCTTTTAACCAGGACAACAATCTTTAGTTTTAGTTTCCTTAATGTAACCACACCCATTGTGGGAACACTGAAATTACAAAAATGCGCTACGTTAGGCAGAAAACATAGTAATTGAATCCCGGGTTTAACAAAATTGTCCAATACCAGAGTTATATCTGGTGATGCGTTTAGTACATTAACGCTGTCCTAAAAAGGAGTTGCAAATATTGCCATTGTGCTTGTCACTTGTTAAATCTTACTCGTACATGGAGGGAAATTATTAAAAAGAGCAAGACTGTAGAATTTGAATATCTGAATGTATTCAAGAAAGGAAAAAGAAAGAAAAGAAATGCTCTGATATATACATGGGAGCAGAGGAGCACAGACAAGCTTGAGCGACTTTAAAGTTTTCTATGGGAAATGAGATTTCGAATATGACAGAGCTCCTAATATCCTTACGCAAAGCTTCCCAGCATGTATGCTAATGCCCTGCCCTGACCACTAATACACAACAAGGAAAAGTGGTCTAAATAAAATGAAGGAGGAAGCTGTGAAGTATAATTCTGAATGCCTATAACGACTACAGTATCAGACGTCTTGGATCTGTACTTCTTCATTCGGATGTTCTCATTTGTATCCACACCTGTGTCATTCACATCCTTACGTCTTAACCTAATTTCACGGTCTACGAGTTTGGATGGATGGCTCTGCTGCAACCTGTACGCCGAGGGGAGGAGAGAGAGAGTACCGTGAGTGTGAGTGTGTGTGTGTGTGTGTGTGTGTGTGTGCGCACTCACACAACACCACAATTGTAGATGAGTGAATGAGAGAAAGAGACAGGGTGAGGGAGGGGATGCGCCGCTACAATAGCATAGAGAATTTCAGTCACTGCCAGATATTAACCTTTCAACCTTGTACTTTTCTGTTAACAAAAATACATTAAGCTCCTCTGGATAGCTGACAGTGAACGGGGGGGTTTTACAGACTTTCATGTGCTTCAATTACAGTAAAAGTCTGCTAAAACACACACACAAGTTAAAGCGGGATGGTATATTGCAGAATTTGGTAACAGCAAATGTTATTGCCACTTGTGATCTGAATGACACATGAACTATGGAAAAGCTAGAGCGGGAAACCAAGACTACTGAAATCAAATAACATGCTCAACGTTGTAATGCACACAATAACAATAAAATCAGACAAAGTCGACTTGATTAGATAACTGACATTTCTTGACTAAGTGTGAGCAATTCCTGTTAATACCACTATAAATTGTTCTAAGAGCTTTGTATAGCATGATGCCTAAAACCCTTTCTTTGTCAATGTACTTGCTCAGTATATTCTTTAAACTACGTGTCAGCTATGCCCTTTTAGTTTGCCAGAGTATCTTCTGGTGTAACGGCTTATTTAGCCAAACCAGGCGTGACACCAATTATACTGGAGGGAAATCGATTCCAACAAAGCACTCTGCTGGGACAAACAATCAAATGATCAAAGTGACTGGATGTTTTGCCTGCAACGAGCAGCAAAATGAGTTTGTACTTTAAAGTTTAGTTTTTGAACCCAGTCAAAATCTGTAATTCTTGCAGCTATTAAGAGTGTTCTCCAGCGTGACATAAATACATGGATACAAAGACAGACAGATAAATAGGCAAGAAACAATCAACAAAGAAGAAAAGATTAAACTACAACGGCTTTAACCATCACCAACAACACAAGGACGAAGGCCCGAATTTCTCTTTTCCACTGAAGACCACAGAGTTCTACCAAAGACAGAATTCAAGATAATTGCTTTTCCACACATTAATTGACAAAGTTGGTGACATTTTATTTCAAGAAAGTGTGGATTCTTCGTTCGCTGTCCGAGCGTCGTGTTATTTTCATCAAGTGTTTATTTTTCACACATCTTCACTTGAAATGCTCTAAGAGAAATGTCACGAAAAGTTCTATCTGAATAGCACAGCATGGATTTGTAGCTAATTTGTAACCTCATCTTAAAAATAACTTTTTCTTTTCCTCCCTTAAATAGCGGACGTCCAAAGGGAAGGTGATTATTTGTACGCTAGGTAGGGCAGCAATATGCCCCGACAGTAATGTTGTCCTTTTTAATTCATGTACACATTCTGTACATTATGTCCATAGAGAGAATACACAACTTCATATTAATTAATACCTTTGTCTGGCACAGTGGCGGACAAAGACAACCGCAGCTGTATTTTATTATCTCTTACCATGCCTCTGAGGCATTTAATTTTCTGTGTTGCCATTATACACGTGTAGTTTGAAGTTCAGAAGGGAAAAAGCGCAGTAAGTCACACAGTTTGCACTAAGCTTATTATAATTACTGTAGTATCTCACTTGTGCTCTGATGGTACGGTCTTCACTGAAATGTACAGTGCTGTGAAAGATATTAAAATTATAATGAATATGCTAATTATCCTTTTTTATATTCCAAATCCTACTATGTTTTTTTTATTCTAATGACAATACCACCATTTTATGTGAGCTATAATAAGTGCAATTACTGATATTATAATAATGTGTGTGTGTGTCATAATACAGTAGTCCATTGTGCTGCGCTAACCCACAGATCTACAGTATTATTGTAATCAGTAAAACATTACTATGACTCATAATCTACCATATATGAAGTGTTAGTGACTGTTCGTGTCCACTTCGGTTTCAGGCTGTCTGCTGCGACTCGATGTCAATCTTCATTCTGTTTCCAGATTCTAGTCTGTCGGAGATAGATCCCTCATATGTCAGAACCACACAGACCATTTCCTGGAGTCCACTGTGGCTGTCAGGCTCCACGGACCATGAAAGCCGTATATATATGTGATGCCCGGAATTACCTCATCGGAGAATGCCACAGGCTCCCACGTCGGTGTGGTCGCAGCTATCCCTTCAATGGACTCTGAGGGAGCTCACTGACACTTTCAGGCAGTTCTTTGCCAACAAATATAGTGGGAACTATTTCACATTCTCAGGCAGAGGCATAAAATAAATCCATTTTACAGTGTGTGGGTAGAAATTGGTTTGAGGGAGAATTAGCAGATTAATGGTGTCCAGTACAGGACATTCAGTAGGTTAAATCATAGATTTTGTAATGAAGCATGATGTGTTTTTGGCATTTTAAATGGCCACTTTAGCGCCCACAACATGCGGAATCAAAAACACTCTAAATCTGCGTGAATTTCTGGAATGTGGCCTATAATGTCGGCACTCGCTCTATGCAATCTGTCTCCGGTCTTAACAAGAGGTGTCTGAGGCAAGAGTGGGGAAGAAACCCAACTCTCTCTGGTACAATTATAGACGTGCACTGCAGTCACTTAGCCCGCTAATGCATGGTGTGATATTAATTACTGTTTGTAAACAATGCACTTTGCAGAGATTATTGCATGCACTCTGCATCCTCAGTTTGCGCTTGGTAATTCTCACAAGTGATTAAGTGGTGAAGCTGGGACAGCTGTTCAAGTTGAGTTCATTGGCATGTTTAATTAATGGCACTCGAGATAATTATTCAATCATTACTTTGATTAATTTTCTTGCGTCCCAGATAATGCATCAAACGTCTGCTTGGTGTCAGTAGTTTGAAAAGCTCGAGCTTGAGCGAGGCTAACCAGTTTTCGGGAGGCCTGATTTAAGACTGGAATCCGCTTTGTGGAAGCTGGCCGTGATAGCAGTTCATTATTAAGGCTCAATGCTCCGTTTGACGAATGCTAATGCTCAGTTAACAGGCATACCACTGAGGTTGTCCCAACACCCATCACCTGTAAAGGCTGCCTTTATTCCTTGCGTTTTCAACGCATCAACAACACCCTGTCGCTGCTCCCTTCGACGTTTTGAGTCGACTCAGTCTGCATTATGTTTGAAACATGCTTATTCTTCACCCCCTCAGATATGCAGGGTAGTGGCAACATCCGACTGAAGGAAAGCCAGGCAAATCGTTTGTGAGAGATCTTGTCAAACAGATTAATTCCCACCCTGGGCCTTGGGGTTCTGGACCGTTTTTCTGTCATGCTGCTTTGCCAGGCTCCCTCTTGATAATACCCCAAAGATAAAATTAATTGTGCAGGGAGATGTGGGATGGGGAGTATCTAAAAGGACCTTGAGCAACACATGAAGCTCTCTTTTTCTCTCTGCTCCTCTGCATGTGAAAACACAGAAACAATCAAACCGTCAGAAGCATGACACATTGCGCCAACGATCACTAACTTTGTTAGGGAGTCTCTGGGAGTGCAAAGTTCTGAGACAGATGTGAAAGGACAGAATCAACCCTCATGAAATATCCCTGTCTAAGAACTTCTGTGCTTGAAATTACCATCAAAATGGAATCTCTCACTTCATCAGCAGTTTACAAAAGGGGGTTGGAACACCAATATTTGTCTACAACTGTCTGGTTGTGCATCTGCAAGTTTAGGAACATGTTCTTCTTTTCTTTGACATTGACAATCAGAGTTCAAATGAACTAAAGATGTGACAACTGTATCAAATTCTCCACTGAAATCAGTCCACTGAGGAATCCCAATACATCAAGAATAAGAGGCTACAGCCATGCTAGTGGTTTTGTGCAGCTGTACTTAGGCACAGTGGTGCTTTGAGCTAAATGACAGTGTTAGCAGGCCATTAGAGAGTTGCAGGTATTTGGTCAAAAACTAAAGTACATATTAAAGATTTGATCTGATTGTGATGCTACATGAAATGTCAGTGGATCACTTAAGTCATTACAATTCATCCTGCAATGAATGTCCGCAACATTCCACGGCAATCCATCCAATAGCTATTATAGTTATTTCATCCACACCGTGAGTGTGGTTAACAGTCATTCCTCCTGCCCATTTAGCTCCACTCTCAGTATAGCAGTCAAATGCAGTCACACTCTAAGTGGAGCAGACCTTTCCCACAACCTCCTGTCACTGCAAACAGTTCAAAACATTTGCTAATTCCCTGCTGTGACAGTGTGCAAGCACACAATGTCTCAGTCTTTCATCACCACTGGCCTTCAAGAGACACGAAAGACCAATTTATCCAAGAAATATTCCATAGAGGGCAGAACAGAAGAGCAGGTAGATTGTGGCAGCTGTACTTTTTTTTTCCCCCAATAGCCCCTTTGGCGCCCGAGTTGCCCCCGTCACCTCCACTGGCAGATGGTGCAAATGAGCCTTTATATGCTGCTAGACACAGTGACACTGAAACAAAAGTGTTGCTTTTAGTTCTGTCATGGTCACAACACATCAGTGCTTGTACTACTGCAGAGCTTAAATCAGGGTTTTGTCTGCTGCTGCCTTTTTGCTGTGACAAATGCAGACTGGAGTGACTCGGTTGTTGTTATTATTTCCATGTTATTTTGAAGCACATACTGAGACGTTGGTGCTTTCAACAGTCATAATGCTGTATGAATAAGAGATTAGATCACTGAATTGTCTGATGGTAGAGAATGCACATTCGGCAAGGATTCTCCGTGTAGTCCAAGAATGTGCCTGTGCTCACAGCAAAAGAGTCCTTGTAAAGAAACGTACGTTTGGCAGTTTCCCTGGATATGCATTTGGGTCTTGCAGATGTACACAAAACCCCACATAAACACTCGCAGTCCCTGGGCAGTCCACATCCAACAGTTTCGAGCTCAAGTAGTCGCCGCTGTCACAGTGTGACATCATCAACTGGGCTGGCAGTGTCCCAGTGGTGTCCTCCTTCGGAGCCAGAGACATCCTTCAACAGAGCCCATCCTGTGACGCTGCTGTGTCACTCAGGGGTCCAGACAGGCGATGCAGCAGGGATGACAGCCCGGGAATGAGAGCTTAAGAAGCAGGTAGAAACTATTGACAGGACCCTGGGGAGCAATTATGAGTGAAGCCCAAGGGCTTGCTCAGAGGAACCTACGGCTTGTTTAAGTCTATCAGAAACACAGCTTAGATCCCTGCTAAGGGATAACACTTCTTGATAGTTAGCTAGTCACAAAGGTAGGTTTGACGCCCAACTGCTGACAGATTAATCATATAAACTCCACGGAGTTGTCAAACTTAAGAGTTTAGCTTGAAAGTAAATTAAACTATATGGCTTTTCTGTCAGTAGAATCTTGTCAGTCGTCGTCTGTGAATCTGCGAAACATTAAATGTAGTGCAGTGATTAACAAGCTGACCTTTTGCAAGCTTTTTCACTCCTCAGCATTTGTATTCTTAAGCCTATAAAAATTCAACAGGAATAAATTCAATAGCTACCGCTGACACTCAGGACATCGCTCTCCATAAAATACCTGCAAATGATCAAGGCAGACAGATAATGGCTGGGAAGACGACTCGGCTTGCTGCCCTGTGACAGACATTTCCAATTAAAAAGGGTAAATAACTTGAGATTAATCTATTTCACCCTGCCCCAAGATTTATCAGTATATCGTGCTTTAAATCTGTTCACCCTTGAAATGGTAATGTCACAAATTTGGATTTCCTAGGCAAAGAAAAATATCATATAGTTCCAATATCCTCACACTCCTTTTTAAATATCCCTGCCCTGTATGTATTAGAGCTTTCATGAGGTGGGAAGAAGATAGTGATATCAGTGCATCAACATGATATGAATATTAGCTGGGACTGAGTTTGCAGCATAATGTTGGATTGCTCTTTGTACTTATGTACTTAAGCAGTATACCAAGGCTGTTTCACTGTACAGTATATTGTGGATCTACATTGGCCCACAGTCATTTGTCCACAGGCAGGAATGGAACCTTAACCAATTGCCACCCACTGTTCCATGTGGGGAGCTAGCACTATGTATAACTTCTATGAACTTCTAATATGAGCTACTTTATATAGCATGAATATTGGTCTTTTAAATAAACAACCCTGCAGAAATAATCCTGGTACAATGGACAGCAGAGCATACAAAAAAAAACTATATCCACATATATGACAATAAATGCTATACAATTTGTTTTAATATAAGTGGACTACTTCATTTCTGTTGGTCAGCTGTAGCTGAGAGGGAGCTAAACTTTAGTTCAGGCAGAGCGAGGACCCTGATTGGCATCAGCTGTTTCATTCATGCTCATGGCTCATTCAGTATTGTCCAATCAAATATTCATGTAAGTGTACAGCACGGCGATTATAACCTCACGCTTTTCACAATCACTTTGCCAATACGCCCCTGCCGGTGCATTTTTCCACCACAGCTCCTTTAGCTATCCCAACCTCCATCTTATCTGCTATACGTTTGGCGTTGATTTAACTAGGGCGTAATCTTCACGTATGTTTGTTAAAGGTGATTAGGTCTCCAGCAGAAATCTTGTTGCTGCTTAGATTCTTTGTGATAAATGTATAATGACTGTCTATAAATGATAAATCCCTTGACTGGTCTCTGACTCAAATAGTAAAAACATTGTAATCGCAAAAAACACAATTCATACAGTTGCAGTTTTGTACACAAACCAAACACCCGGAGACTTTGCCAAAATTGCCTGGCCAACAATGACCTAAATCTGGCACAGCTGGCTGCACAGACTAATGCTGTAGGTGTGATGAATGGGCCGCCTTTGGCCCAAAGCAACTGGAGCTGATTCCGAGCCCAAATTGTCCAATGTCTGCATCCCACAAACCCAGCAAAATTTGGACTTCTGGTGTCAGATTACAACAAAACGTGCCAATGTACGACTGCAATCAGTCCGACTCGGCTGGCTACCTGGGCTACTGTAGATTAATCCTTACATTGCCCTTTTCGATTAACTTCAGCCAACGTTAACAGAAGGCCGCATCATTATAGTTGGGACCATCCATGGGGGGAAAAAAGTCACCCTTTTTTGTAAATAAAGTGAAATGACTCATTAATGTGATGAATGACCATGCAATTCCCTAGGACCTCAGCATCAGGCCAACCTACCCCAACCCCCTTCAGGCCTCTTGTGGGCCATTCCGGGTGAGAGCCAAACGTTTAAACGTGCACCTGTAAGTGCTGAGGCAAGCACGCCCGCCGGCCAAATGGTTGCTCTTTTCAGCTGTTGAAGCTCCCAAGGACCCATTTCACTGTTAACATCTAATCATTAAATTCACCCCATACTCAGTCACTTAGAGTTATAGAGGGATAGACAGGAAGACAAAGAGAGAGGGTAAACTTAAGAGAAGAAAGAAAGAAAAGGTCATTGTCAACTGTAAAGGCTAAATAGTGCAGATTATTAGGTTGGAAATAAATGGAATCAAAACTGACAGTTCTCTCTGGTCTTAATTCCATCTCGTCAGCCACAAATGCAAAGCACTGTGGGAAATTTTAGTTCAATAAGGAGGGGATCAATAAAATATGATGTGGTTAATGTGTCACTGTCAAAGCACAGAACCTGCGATTATTCTGCTGTGTTAAAGATTTAACTGCGTCTTTAGTCGTGTGGTGAAAATCTCTGATACCATCATACCTTGAACTTGAATGAATGCATACTCCGATGTAAGCTGGAGTTTGGTTATTCTACACAACCTTTGACTTAGCAAAGCAGAAATGGTGACGTGTGTGTGTATGTTCATTATGTCTAAAATAGGTTTCATAAAGGCGAACTATCCGCAGCACACAGTGCAGTCTCTCTGGGTAAAGGTAACCTTGACACAGTGTGTGTTCACGTGTGTTCAGATTTCGGCCATTGTGTTATTTCATGCAACCTCAAGCAATTACAGTTTTCAGCTGTTTCTCTCAGTGCGCCTGAGTTCATTTGGCGTTTGAGGAGAGCTCTGATGGATGCCACCTCGGGGTACAACTAACTGTCCACAATTATCTCCCATCTTCTGCAACAAAAAAAAATAAATACATAATAATCTCTGATATATGTCATTTAAAATGCTCATCGGAGTGGTGTGCAGCAATTCCCAGACGCATCGTGTGTTTAGAGTTACACAATGGAAATTTAAGCTTTCAGTACTCTCACACGTGCTCGTGCTTCTGGCTATGCTTTGCAATCGTGCGAGCCGTTCAAAAGGTCCACACAAATCACTTGATACAGAACATCTAAATACGGCAGCCCCATTGTATCACTGGGCATACTACATAACACGCTACCTAAGTACTGATTACTTGCAATTATGTGCAAACAGAGACTGTTCATACAGTAGAATCTATTATAACTCGACCACTTTAAAGACACTTAACAGAGGTGTTCTACTCTCGCTGCCAATGGGTGACTGGGCTTGGTTTCTATGGGAACCAAATTGCAACACAAGCCGGCAAAAATGAGGATACAGCGGCAGTGCTCACAGAATGAGCAGTTTGAGGCCAAATGTATAGAAATCTATTCAAACTAATACTGGTTCACAGCGGGAGGATGCCGAATAATCAGACACTGAAAGAAAGAAGAACACACTTTGTTTTAAAAGAACAATAGTTAGGAAAATAGCAATACATCACCACACGCTCAAGGCGTGTTTGATGTTCCCACTTTCATTGTTTTGAGTTCTTGACTGCAATCTTGATGTTCAAGGCAAGTAGAGAGACAGCAGGTGGAGGCCAGTATGTTTGAACTATTCTTAGTTGGGTGCAGTATGAACCTTCAGCTGCCCTGTGAGCCTGGAATCGCTTGGATACAGTGCTCTGGGCTTCTAGAAAGATGAAAGAAATTACTTTATATCAGGTTGCCTCCTCGGTATTCAGACCTCGCATCCACCGGGGAATCAATTTCTAATCAAACGCCGAAATACACAAAGAGCAGCATCTTCTTTTATTTGCAGAATCTGTGTGTGTGTGTGTGTGTGGCTTTGTATTGGGGTGGTCAGTTTAGATGGCTGATTGATGTGAACTGTCAGCTCATGAATACCGTAGCGCGCAAACACTGTGATTGACTAAAGGATTATGTGAAATGCACCTGCACTTATTAACACGCAGTGTGTTGTCAGGTGCGTGCTGCTTATTAATTAGTAACTCCAGTGAAACACGGCGCCAAATTCCCAGCCTGTACACCATTCCGTTTCCCACTGCTATGAGTCAAGACGTTCTTCTTTACCAACAAAAATACATGTAATTGTTTGTGCATCAAGTGTGGGCAAGTGTGTGCACTGTGAAGTTTGGAGAAGAAAAAAGTTGAAGCACAAGTCAGATGCCTCCCTCGTAGGGCCGGCTGTTTCTGGCAAGCGCCCTCCTCACCCGCGTACATGGAATGAATAGCACAGAAAGCAAATGTGTCCCTCCTTATGGTAGGTCAGACTACAAGGCAGTCCAGGTTTTTCTGGGAGTTTATTACAGGGCTGAATCAAAAACAGAATTTCAACACAGTGGCATATGAAGCTCTTGCCTCGGGGGCCTGATTTCCTCATCTCTGGTGTTTTAACAATGAGGCTCGACTTGACAGTCCAACCGAGGCAGTCGCATTTAAATGGCGCTTGAGTTCAGTCCGTTTCGTGTAACGGAGTTAAAAGCAACACAGAGGACTTATTGATTGCTCACCCTGCAATAAGACGTGACTAGATATAGATTTAACTTATACAAAGACATGCTGTTCTTAGTTTAGTTTTGAAGCTGTTGCAGTGTACCTCGATCACTGGATGGTCAACTTTTACATGATAAAGCCCACTGCCATGCTACTCCACAGGGGGTTTATCTGTTGAGTTTGCGTTGAATGCCGTTGTCATAAAACATTTGCAGAGCCAACGTTTGGAAGAAGTCGAAACCTACACTGTTTACCCCCATGTTTGCTTCCTTGCTTTTATTGGCACATTGCTACAATGCCACCAAATGTTGATCACTTAAGTGCCGTCAAACCATCGCCAGCACTGTGCGCTCATGCATGAGAGATTGACAAAATGGGGAACCACTGTTACAAACATTGCTCCATAGCACTCCTAGTGGTCAAATCCTCCACAGGACACCAATCTACAATGTTTAAACCTGGCATGGGAGAATTATATGTTTTTTTATATGGCTGCATTGTTTTTATTCTGGGTGATTTTTTCCTAGAAAAACATTCTAAAATATTTATTAGTAATTGTTGAAAAAGAATGTTCTTGGAGTGACCATTTCAGTGTCCATTGTCCTGACAAGAAACACTAGAAAAGAGTTTGGTCAGAAACATTAAGTATTCTGGAATGTTATGTGGCCATGATCCTTTTGATGGACTTACTTCAGTTTGGCTTCTGATCCAACTGTATGATATCAGACATGCATCTGTATTTCTGCCACTGCCACACTGCTGCCACAAACCGGATGACCCCCTTAGTGCCTTAGCAATCTGGGACACTATTCCCACTACTTACTTTTGCCAATTTGCTCCCGGGAGCCCCTGAGTCCTTGTCTTCATTAAGGGAGTTCCTCATTGATCAATCACTGTCAGAGGAGTTGCTCTGTAATTGCACTGGGGCCTAATCATGACTGACGTGTGCCTCCCACTCTGTCACAGGTCTCAGGAGAGAGAATGTTCCATGACTTTCACACCTTCGACCTCAAGGTAGGCCTTTCTAAGGATTTTGCTCTCTTTCTGTGGTTTACCTTTAGAGTAGCTCTAATGTGTTTATAATGGAAATTGTTACTCAAATTTGAATATTGGTGGAGGCGATGAGGACAGATGAGTTAAGATGGGTGAAGTGAGATGGGTGATTTTAATATTTAGCCTTTTTGTTTATCTTTGATATACAGCTGGTG
This sequence comes from Gadopsis marmoratus, assembly GCA_036023855.1. NCBI lineage: Eukaryota > Metazoa > Chordata > Actinopteri > Centrarchiformes > Percichthyidae > Gadopsis > Gadopsis marmoratus. Next base: position 50,686 of record JAVQJF010021772.1, read on the forward strand.
ACTGTTTTGAGCAATTGTGAAAATCAACTTTGCAACCAATTATGCAATATCACTGACTAGCTATTATAGAACTATGACCAATATATTCAAACGATACAAAAACGTTGCACAATACATTCATGCTACAGTACAATAGGCTTCCTGACTTGAGTTCATAATATTCATCAATCATGTCGCATTTTCATTGTGCAGTGATTGATATTTGCTGTAGGATTTGTACCCTGTCTGTCACAGTCAGTGAATAGGCCCTTACATCTGTCAAATACATTGCAGTGAATGTAAGACAAAACACAAGTCATAACTGCAACAAATTAACAGCCCTTGACGTCTTTACTGAGGCACATACAGTACACAGTGCCGGTATAACAAATTAAACGTTTCCTTATGTTGTCCTTGTTATAACTGATGATGTTATGCCGTTTTGTTGTTGTATGCATACAGTATATTTGCTAAGTTCCCCATATAATTTCCTACCATCATATATTATGGACTACTAATAGGTCCATTATAGGTACTCAAAAGGTCATGAACAAAATCATTGTATTTACTGTAAAACTGACCTGAGAGATATCACTTGTGTGAGTCTGATGTTTATGGCCATTAAAATATTGCTCATTTAGAATGTTCACAGTGCTTATTATTATTATTATTATTATTACAGTGTTAATAATAATAAGTAATAATAATGGTAATAATAATAATAAATCTGAAAAACGTCTCTTAGATTGTTGATTCAAAGATCTCCAAATTTGCAATGTGTCATCTACGGACACAACTAAAGTTTGCCGAAAGAGTTTTGGTAATTGTTCTTGTTTGGTCGCTTAACCAAAACCAGCAAACTTACTGACAGAACTACGAACAAAACCTAACATTTTAGGGGTGGCAATTCAAAGTGAAACTAACTTTTTAACATTAGTTTAGTTAGTTGTTGTTAGGCAAAGGTGCAGCACAAAACAGTAAGTAATAATTTTGCAAAGGTGTCAAATGTGAAACTATAGTTACAGTAATACAAGATTCTGTAAGGTATATAAAGTACAATCTAAAGGGTAGTGTCCATCAGTCCAGTGTGTTGCAGACCTGTTCAAGTGACATACAGCATACAGTTCAAAATCCAAGTGTTGGTAGGGTTTCTGTCTGAATTTGTCAACAATTGTAGATGTGTGAATCAGCAGTCTGTCTAGACTTTGAGCCTGGTTGTGATACAGGGAACTGTCTCTGGTTTGACTCCAACTTCTACTTTTCTCCGGAGTGAAGCAGTGAGAGTTGGAGAGTAACAGCAGTAGTAGCAAGAAAGTACAAAGTCAGATAGCGAGAGCTTGGATAGTTAATCAGCAGCAGTGCTGCACAAAGACAACCTTTCTTTAGCTGTAAACTGCCCAAAAAAGTCGATGGCTTTATTTATTTTTCATTAAACTGTGTTGTTATATGTTCTCCTCATATTATATAGATGTTGCTATTGATTTTCTTTTCTAAGAATATGGCTAAAGTGACGATGAGCAGCTGGTCATGGTACATACGGGTAAGCAAATACACCCAGGAGGTTTTCACATGATGTCGTGCTTTAGCCACAGAATGTAAACGACAAAGACATTAAAACATTCCTTCTCGCGGTTTAACTTTTCACAACCGCAGCGGGCAACCAGAGAGATTGCAAGTGAGTTTGCTATGAGCTCCTTAATGCACAAATCTTTGGAGAACGAATTGGAAAAGATGCAAAATGATGTTAAAAAGATCAAGAGCGATTTTACGCATTGAAATTGATATCTCTGCCGTGATATTAAACCCACTGGGATGCAAAAGTTGCGAAAACCTGATGTGATTTTGTCAAATGATGAGTCCCCCACTTTTGTCACTGGACTGAATACCTCCTAGACCTGCATGTGCTGTGTATATGTAAACACGGGAAAAGGTCTGCTCTTGACACATTCATATGTCCTTATTTTTTCCCCTTTTACCTTTAAATTGCAGTTTGTAGCTCATGTAGGGTTTTACATATGTACGTACATGACATGATCTGTCAGCTCTAAGAGAGGAAATGGACACAATTGCAAATACCCGTCATCCCCCCAATATGCTAATGCCTTATGCAGAGCCGTATTTCATGCAAATGCCTTTCATCGTGTATTTTCAAATGGCATTTATATGACAGCTGTAGCACAAGCATCCATAATGTTTTGACTAAGGGTGGAAATTGTAACACGGATCTCCGTCATTGTGAATTCTGCCCACAGAAAGAATAAGAGTAGGTCAGGAATGCTGAACTCTCCCTCCTACAGAACATGATTGTTTTATTAAACTTTGATAGCATGTTGATGATTAATGCTGCTGTGGCAATACATAAACAGGATAAGATAATATAAAAATTGCTTTTGCCTGACAAAAATAATGCAGCATTTTTAGCTTGGTTGGGATAATTCTGTGCTATTTTATACATTTTACCAATGACAGGTGGAAGGAGTTGGGTCAAGTTGGAAAACAGCTATATCTATTAGATTCATTTTATATACGTATTACACACAAAGAAGTATCCGGAGGAGGTTTTTGTTTGTTTTTATTTGCAACATCCACTCAGCCACAGTTCTGTAACTTCAATGCAACTAAACTAAAAATCAAAGTGTAGTTTTTTCCCTACCAGTTTGCATTTGCAGGCACCTTGGTATTTGCTAAGCCTGCTATGTCATTGTCTGCAATACTGTTCAGGACCATGTATTATGAGGAAAGTTTTAAATTTAAAATGTAATCAGCACAATCACCACAAGCAATCAGTTCCTCTTCATTTCACCTGATCGAGCCCCCCGCTAAAATGACTCTGTTAAATAGAGCATCTTATCAGGCCTGGATTAAGTTTTGACTTTGATTAACATCTGTAGTCAGAGTTTATAATGTCAAAGTTCAAGTTTGGAGGAAAATGTACTTTTTGAAAATGCAAATGCACCAGGCGTCATCATCAAGCAAGACTTCTATTTGGAATTAGAATAATTCTGCTCATAGTATTTACATTTGTGGATACATTTCTTTTTGCCGCCGTATAACTTTGGACAAACTAGAAACAGCATCAAAACTAACTGGATTTGTCAGAGACATTTTGTGACATACACTTGTTCACTTTCTTGCCCGAGAGTCAGATCAGAAGGTTGATACCAGACAGTTAGTATGAAGCCGGAGCCAACAGCCAGTCAGCTTAGCACAATGACTAGAAATGGAGATTAGAGACAAGAGGAGAAAGAACTGGAGTTTCTGGTGAATCCCGAGGTCAACACACCATTAAAGCAACAACTGCCGTTTTACAGGGGGTTAGGGCGGCCTATGTCTACATCTTGACCAGGGATAGTAGCTGCTTTGAGTGTTAATCAGTGAGCTTTAGAGGTGCTAGTAGGCAGACCCGTGTCTGTTTACACTAAACCTCTGTATCTACCATAAAGCCATGAGAGAGGTATCAATCTCCTCATCCAACCCTCACTAAGCAAGCAAACAAGTGTATTTCTCCATAGACATAAAGATTAAGTTATATTATTCTCATTAAACTGTGGAGGAAAAACATTAAATCAGAGCAATTTATGTTCGTGGGAGTTGTAGAGCGCACACCAACATGACTCGGGACAAATGGCTTGAAGAGAACAACATACTGTGACACAAAGTGAACAGGTGCAGTTTCAGGTGCTGGTGCCACCTGCACACCTGCCCACTACAGAGAGAAGAGGAGGAGGAGGAGTGACACAGAACTGCACAGAACAGCGGCGGTGGTTACGACCACACAGCATTTGCCCTGAATAAGGTTTTTGCAGCGTCAGTAGCAAACCTGCCATGAAATTAATTCTCCATTTACCAGAGACTTACATTTGTAAGCAATTTGTAATTTGAGACCATAAAATCATTCACATTGTTTGTCCATACGGCGTCAACGGGACATGAATTTAATTTTCTATTCTCTGTCCACTGCAGGAGCTTTGCCATTTGTTGATACCATTGTTTAGTGAATTAATCACAAAGTGCTAAATATGGTTTTCCTATTTTTCTGGGTAATTGGTTTTAGATAAACAGTCCTGATACAGTGTGGCAAGGCAATCAACTTTAAGAAAAGACTTGATGATTCGAATCGTTTGCAAAAATTTTAATGTATCAAAGTACTGTATTTGCAGTTACACAAACTTCATTATGAAATCTGCAACAGACAGTGCTGACTGACCAACTATAAACGTTTCATGAATTTCAATGTCACTGCTGCTGAGCTCATTCGGGGGAAAGGCAAACCAAGCACACAGAGACCACATCCAGACATAATAAACTGTCACCCTGCTCACAGAGGCGTGGAGAGGTGAGAACACCTCCGCAGTACATCCTCAGACACATCTGTGTCCATGCCCCTCAAATGATGCTTCTTTTGCGGAGGAAATAGGTCAGCCGTGAATACCTGGCTCCTTCCATCTCAAAGAATCCTTTAACACACTTAATTTAGAGTTCAACTCCGCAGAGGTACCGAGTGTGAGTTCAGAAATGTTGGCTTTTTCGTTTGTTTTTCTGAGCTGTTGTTGAGGAGCTGCACAATTCACAAGGCATGAGTAGGCATGTCATTGTCAGAAATATAATTTTTCCATAAATCTTTAAATGTTAGAAGCTTCATTAGGAGCTGTAAACGCACAATAATGCCAACATGGCCCACATTTAGACACTGCCAACTTGGCCCTCATTTAGACACTGAATCATTCAGATTGCACTGCTGTGATTGCTTAATTAAATGCCCGGCTGTGTAATGACTTTGCTTGAAAGGGAATTAAATGTCTAAATGCTGCAGAATCCGCGTTGAGCTGAACAGAAATCAATGGGACATAGTGCTGGAACCCGAGGTGTTTTCCGACTTGTTTAGGGTGAACGCTTTGTATTGATGCCGTCCCTCAATCAGTGAGTGAAAAGCTCATTCCTCTTGGTCCAAGGCATTGATTGCAGGCATACAAACAATGTGCTTACTTTGTGCTTTCTGGAGAGGTCTAGGAAGGTACTTTACAATGCCTTACAAGTCAGCAGCGTATGTAAAGCTGCATTTATATTTAAAGTGGTTAAACTACTAACATCATCATCCATTCTGGAGGTACTGCAAAAGCAACAAGTACATGGTCAAAGCAAACTCACATCCAATGCAAAGTACTCCTTGAATCGAATTTCGAAAACTATTCTTTAGCCATGCTGGCAGCATGGCTCTGTGGGTGGCAGTGTCGGCCTGTTGGGCCACCACTTTGAACTGAACTGAACTATCTCAACATCTACTGGATGGATGGACACACAGTTTTCTACAGACATTCACGTTTCCAAGATGATTAATGCTAACGACTTTCCCCAGATCCCCTGGCTTTTCCATTATCGACACCACGAGATTCACGTTTGCAGTTTATAGCAAAATGTCTCAACAACTCTTGCATGGATCGCCATGAAATTTGGTACACACATTCACATCTCTCTCGGAAAGAACTGTAATGACTTTGGTGATTCTGTAATTTTTTCATCTAGCGCCATCATCAGGTGAAGATACATGCAAAACTAATGACATTGCAATCAGCCTCAGCCACACTTTGCTTTTAGCGCAAAATTGCTAGCATGCTAACATGCTAAACTACGATGATAAAGATGGTAACATTATACCTGCTGCACATCAGCATGTTAGCGTTGACATTGTGACCATGTTGGCATGCTGCTGTTAGCATTTAACACTGATATGCCTAAGTAGAGTCTCACAGAGCTGCTAGCATGGAAGTCTTGTTACTAATTCACTACAGATCCTCAGTACAGATCCAGCCCCAATGATCCTCTTTGTGTTTATGTTACTAAGTATTATATTTCATGGTCTGAATTTACAACATCCATTATTCCTTGTTGCCCGTTAAATGGCAGAAAATCACAGCTACATTTTGTCCAAAAATGATCAGTTTCCCAGCATATTTTAGTGAGTGTTTTACAAGAAAGGTCTAAAGGCAAACATTAAAAGCCAACCCACATGGAAACAGTTCTTGAAAGGAGTGCACCCAACTAATCTCACAAACATTTGATTGAACCAAAGACCTTTAGAAACCGCCAAAGCTGGGAAGGGCATACAATTCCTAAAATGACAGCCGATTATCAAACTGCCTCTGGCTGGAGACACTGTAATCCCCCAGATGTTTGCAGTCTGTGAAATATGAGAGTTTGAATTAGATCTCTCAAACAATGTCAGCTTGTCTACATCCGTAAACCCTCAGCGTTTAAGTCCCAAAATTAAGTTGACCCCGTCACAAGGCTTAAGGACATGTAACAAAGCCCACGGCAGTCTTATTACTTCATCTGCTTTCGTCTCATCTCCTCTGTGTAATAAGTTCCCACTCTAGCAAGACCACTGGGGCTAATAAGGGTTTTATCTACTTTTGATATTAGATATTAACACCTCATCAAAGTTAAGCCAGCGGTAGGCTCTCGTCCTTCCTCCAAATTTACATTAGCCTAACAATGTCTCAAAAAGAAATCTTATCAAATTCAAATTAAGGGCGAGTTGAATAGCCAGAAGGACACTGCTACCCATCACTCAAGGAACATGTAATTTGGTTCTGCTGCAACGAACACAAGCCTGCTTTGTAAATCACTGAGATCACAGTTTTCGTGTAATAGAGTTAATGCTTTGAATTTGCTGCTCATAATCCCGAGTCAAAACAGAGCACATTTGTGGCACATGAATGATGACTGTTTAGCTGCTGGGTATGAAAATAGGTCTGAGTGACACAATCAGGGTTTGCTGTTTTGAAAACTCCATAAATAGCAACTCTCGTCAGCCAGTCTTTGTGATCTTTACCTGAGGGGAAACATATTTGTAGCATGTGTTATTTTGTTGTTTTCATCAATGCGGGTTATAACCCTGTGGTTAGCTGTAGTCATCTATGAACTTGCATTAAACCCACATCAAAACTCATTTTAAACATTAGCGTTTCAGAATTCATTGTTAGAAGACAATGCATTGCTTGTATAGCTCAATAAGATCACACTCGGTTATTTTAGAAGTCTTATTTCTTCGAAATATTCTCAAGGTAAATCCTGTATCTAGAGCGAGAGTGCAAAGGTTTCAGACTTCTTATCATCCCTTGTGGCATCCTTTGTCAGGCTGCATGAAGAAAAAAAAAGTGAAATATTAACTGGAAAATATAGCTTGGAGAGATAGAAAATAAATTACTTCAGTGTGGCAGGGAAAAGAAGATTGTGAGATTTATCACGTCAAGATGGAAATGCCTGCTAAGTCTCTGTCCCTACCTTGAAAAATTAAAGAGAAATCAAATGCCTTGGAGTACACAGCGATTGTGATTGTAAAGGTATGTGTGCGTGTACACCTGCATACTTGTTTTCTCAGTAATGTATTGTTGAAATGTCATTGTCCAATATCAGCTATTTCGTTTCTGATGATTCTGGTGTTGTGCCAAAATACGTGCCAGAAGATACAAGTCCCCATATGACTGCAGTGCTTATGCATAGACACTTTACACTTTCTGCAGTGAGGGTCTTATTGTGTGTGTTTTAAATCTTCTAGAGAATCCAACTACAATTAGCCCAGCCGTACTCTCCGATCTTTTAAAACTCGACAGATTTCCCGTGGAACAGCTTGACTGGCAAAAATCTATAATTGTACAGATAAGTGAACATGTTAGCTAGATAAAGGTTAAACTATCAGGGATATGTTCTCCAATCATCTAAAGCCAATTTTACACATTCAGCTCAAACAATAGTGGGTAGGGAAGGTGAAAAAAGAAAAAGAAAAACCTGGCAAGTCAATATTGATTGATCTGGAGCCTTAGCAATTACCTCCAGGTGCAGAAGACCATGTTAAGGTCAGTATTATCATAGCTCATTTTATGGGTCAACGCTCTGGCTTTAGCTGAAATAAATTAATGGTGTAAACACTTTAGCTCACCTTGATGAAATTTACAGTACGTGTAAAAGCTTTGCATAGGTGGAAGGTACAGCGCTGGGGAGTGACCCTTGATATTTTGCTGAACCTGAACCCTGAACTTAGCTGGTAAGATGCAGTCTATAAATAACACTGAATCCCCTGCGGTGAAAGTGTAAGAGCACAATAATATACTGTATAAGTGTAATGAGCCCATATGAATGCATTTTATAGCCTCTTCTTGTTTTTACTGTTGAAGCATGACGCTGTTTTTAAAAATGGTGTTATTGGTCATAGCCACAGTTGTGAACATATTTACTGGTGAAACTATATATAAGAAATAAAATTAAAATATTTTAAATGTTTAATTAAGAAACTTTATGTTTCTGCTTCTAGCACCTGCCAAGTGCAATAACCCTTATACTGTATACACAAATTCTATTATACAGCAAAGCCTACTGGGTGTGTCAACTCCTAATACGTTCTTTATGTAACTGTGCACTTCTTCTGTGCAGCATTGTGCCCAAAGGCTGCGATGATCATTTCAAACTAGGCCAACAGCATCAAGCAGCCTACTGCAAAGATACAACTACAGGACACTCTATCCAATAATAATAGTATAATAGTATAATAATAATAGCAGAGTCCTCAGCTTTGCATGTTATTTCTTGACACCTGTATGTATTTCACTAGAGGGAACGGCGGGAGCGGTATTAGTCAACCAAAACATTCCATCAGCTTTCGGTGTATTGGCATTCTTCTGTGGCCTTCGGGCGGACTCGCAAACAGCTCTGTCATGTTCTTAAGCCCAAAATAAATTCAATTTCCAATGCAGTGATCTCCTTAATGAAAAGTCAATGTCCCTCACTCATTGGCAAGCTCCCACGGGGACAGTCAGAAAGATGAATTTATCAGCAGGCCGGAGACTGCTCCCTGGGGGACACCACCCCTTATGACCAAACAGAATGCTACAGAGTGTGTCCAACCAGTCCTCCATTATTACCCAGCTTGTGCTCTTAATGTGAGCCGACGGAGGAAGGATGACAGTATTGATCTAATGAAAGTGCTATTTATATTCTCACAAATCCTCTCACCAGTGATTACAAAAGCACTCTACTATTGCCTCCAGTCCATTCTCCCAATTTGTTAAGCGAACGGGGTGACAGTTTGTTTGCCTTGTATGCATGCAGGTTTATCTTACCGTGCTTATTTCGGCAGGGGGTTCAGTATTTCCTATCAGACTGCAAATTAACTGTGATAAAACAAATGCCCTCGTCACATCTCAACTGTCAAATTAACATCTCTTTCTGAACTAATATCTAAACATAAACCCAATTCAGTTGCCATGTAGCTCAGGGTTTTTTGTATAATTTCAGTGGAAGTGTTGCATTGTTGGGCTGCATTCCTGTGAACAGTTCAGAGGTTTTTGATTATTAATAACGCCATGTCTTGTCAGCAGCTAACCCTGTGATAAGGGCGACATGAGGTTGTTGTCACGGCATTTGGTTAACTGTACTATAGATAAACTTTAATCCCCACTAGGCTCGATGTAGTGCATAGCAAAAGTGATGGGAGCGCAGAGCATACACATGTTTAAACATCAGCCACAGGATAAAATAGCGGCGCGCCGTAAACGCAGCAGACAGCAGAGAGAAGAACATGCGATAGGGGTTGCTTGCAACGCAGATGTAATTCATGCTCATCAAATTCATTATTCAGTCGGTGCAGCTCTTGTGAAGGCTTCACTCACATGACCCACAACAGGAAATCAAGTGTAGTTTAACATGCATGACCATTCATTCTACCCGTGACCAAAATATATAATTTTTGACCTCATATGTTTAAGTGTGCAGCTCGACCCAGCAGGAAAGCTGTGCATGTAAACAATAAAAAGGTCAAACATCTCAGAAAGGAGTTTTAAATTCATGCCTGTACGTATCAATCTGAACTGAAACTCTGTTTAAATGGCCAGTATTTTTATTTAAACAAGAAAAGGTGCCAGTACTCCATGGCATCAACTGCATATAGTTTTAATCAATAGGCAATATTTTTGTGTGCTGTGCATAGCTGATTAGCTTGTTATTAAATGCTAAATGTTATTTACATTTTCAAATTATGGTCACAGCAATTTACTTTAATTTTTGTGGTAATGTGTTGCAGTAAATTAGTGCGTATTGATATGATATACAATGTATATATATTCTGCTGTTTAGTGTACAATTGATTTGATTTCTTTCACATAAATATGTTATTGTAAAGCAGCTCCCCTCGGAAGAAGGATGGCCGGATGGGTTAAAAGCAGAGGATAAATTTCAAAGTGGAAAGCGATTGTATGTGTGTGTTTGAGCATTGTTCTCTACACGTGTGTATATGTGTATCATGATTGACCATTAAACGACCTTAGGGTCCAATTATTATTATTATTATTATATAGAAATACACATAACATTAATTTTTTTCTTTTGGTTCTGTACGTGCTACCACAAGATGCATGTGTCAGGTTTAAGCACCTAAAACATCTATAAAACACAGACACAAAGATGAGGAGGACAACGACGTGTTACATTGTTTTGAATCTTTGCTAAATAATGGTGTCTTGTCATTCCAAGTAGGTTTGGCCAACTGTTTGGCAGGACACAATTTAAAACTGACTAGCTAATTAACTAACTAACTAAGGTCACTATATATTATTGTAAACAGTTATAACAGGTAGTCATAATACGTATCTTGTGTCTCTATCATGACAAAATATATAATTTGCATAAATATCTATATCTGGAGGTGTCAATATCCAATAATACTTAACAGTTTGCAGTTAGGCAAAATCAAAAGTCCTACTTCTCTGTGTCTATGAAAGTAAAAGTGTGCATACAGTGAGAAACTGTCAAAATAGATCCTGCGTTCCAGTTTGCAGTTAAAACATGCTAATATGCAGTCTTTCTAAAGGAAGGTACACGTTGGTCAAGACATTTTTGCAGATTGCTGTGGATATAGGTGTTGCAAGTCAGCTAATATCTGAAACCATAAACTGCGTGTACCTTACCGTATTTAAGTTGAATATTATGTGGCAAGATGATCTTTTTTCACCTTGATGAAATGCTTACGTTCCATTGAGAGAGGCGTCTAATTTATCGGGTCTTTCACAGATAGAGGATCTCTGTTCGGCTCAGTCTCCACTCTGAGTCTCTCTCTAATGTGGCTGTACTGCCCATAAACAGACATTGAGTGATTAGCGCTGCTCTGCCATTGACATCATTTGCATTTTAATAGACCATAATTACAACTCGGGGAAAATAAATTGCAGTTTCGAGAATGTTTGAATTACTCCAACTCTCCGGCTCTCCTTGCGAGATAGCAGTGAGCATATGCAGAAGCTGCCTGGATGCTTAATATCAGGTTCAGAAATGTAAAAAAGGAGCGGGATTGCAAACTGAAAAGATCAGAAGAGAACAATGTGGGCTGGGTTAATGTCACTCATAGAATTAATCAAACTTTTTGATAGTCAACATTGTCTATAGTTTTGGTTTGAAACCCACTGCAAGTGCAGTTTGTCTTACAAAGACAAGACATGCATGCAGTTAAGTGCACGCATGAGCAGGAGTTCACTGTCTCGCTTGAGTATCCTTAAATAACAAATAGCTGTTGATGGACACACATCGACTATTTCCGGGTACAAATCTGTGACCTTTCAGCTACAGATTGTGTCTGTAATCATGAGGCCCCCCTGCACGCCCTCCTGTAGATTTCTGATTTCTCATTAATGCCTGTGATAATTGCAGTTTGTCCATTTAATATCCCCCAGTCTGCCTTATCGCCGCACCTCACCTGCTGAGATGTGACACCTTGCTAGGATTTGCCGAGGGATGTCTAACCCTGGCAGCTAAAGCCCATGTGACCCTGTAAGCAAGAGTGACAACACAATAATACTCCCAGCGCCTAATCTTTCATTGGTGGATTATCAGATTAGAGGCCCCAGTTGTTTATGGGTTCGGTGACTATCGAAAAAGTTGATCTGTCAAGTTTATCTTACACTTGTCGTATCAAAGCAGTGTTGGACCATACAGTTGGCTGTGGATGGAAGATAAGGCTGTATAGCTGAATGGAGCCTCCGGAAAATGAGAAACAAGGCTTTTCTTTTTACTCCGACGCTACACTTTATCTAGTTTAAGAAATGGACCCCACCAAAGGCATTACAAGTCTTTTGGATTCATTTGATTTCGGTGACCTCTTCAGTGTGACAGAGCTGCCCTTTTTCTATTTTGAAAGAGATATCCGAAATCATCCACCAGTTTAAGACTCAAGTTAGCGGTGTGGAATCACAAGTTCCAAAGAGGACATAATCCATCCTCTTTCAAGCTGCCCCTTTGTGGCATTTCAAAGAGTTGAACCACTATAGGGTTTCTATCAATCTGTTGTTTTGACAAAGTAACAGGATAGAGGGAGTTCATTACTGAACCTTTGGATGTGGTTCACTAATTCAGGCTAACTGATTTCTTTCCATTACAAAGCAGTGACTCTGAAGGTCATGGCCTCTTCAAACATGACAGTCAGAAGATGAATAATAGTCAGAGATGAGATCACTATCTTTATAAACCTGGTCTTATCGAATTTGCAAGCCAAGGTGTAAATGTTTTTACATCGCCCCTGGTAGGCTGGGATGTTGAATTTCCAATTACTGGAGAGACATCCTTTATATGAGCAGAATGCTAAACAAGCATAAAAACATTAATGGTAGAATCTTATTCCGACTGTTCTGAACAAACCTAGACAAAGCTCCTAGACTCCAGTTTAAGTATGTATGTTCATTAGAGTTTTAAATAATTGTTTCATAATTACTATTTCAAAAAGTATTAAAAGGTGCTCTGTAGATGCAATAAGTAATATAAAAGTCTAGTTGAATCATTACCCTAAAGAAAAATTCCAGGCCACTTTTGCCTGCTAACACACTAAACTGAAACAGTGAGCATAATGAATAATATGTTTTTCTGAGCATGTTAGCATGCTGCCAAAGCACTGCTGGTATGGCTGCAGTCGTGTTATTAGCACGCAGGTTTGAATATCATTGATGATGAGGGCAGTAGAAGCAGTTACTCACGTTGTCTCGCTTTTAGTGGAAAGAAAACTGCTGGATTTACACAGTATTTTGCGGTATACTCCAGCAGAATCCACTGTCAGCTAACCTCTGCCAACTATATTCCGCATCTGCTGTATTTAGTGGATCACATTCATCAAACAGTGGCTTAACTGTTTGGGAATGCATGTCATCACAGTTGTGATTTAACTAAAGTACCTTTGAGTGTTGGGGCACCGGATAGTGCCAAGCAGCCTTAGTTTGAATTTATATGTATAAGCACTAGCTTTATATTTTAGAATAGTAACAGCAGAACACCATCCTAAAGGGATAATAATAATTTTCCTCCCAACTATTCCCATTTTATTTATGGCACAGCACACTGGTTTGTCACTTCCAGCCAGTGTGATTATTCACCTGGTGAGCATATTATTCTAGCAAATACCACAGCTATAAAAATGTTTCATATTTCATTCCAGGGGTTTGATGAGAATGCGCCGAATCCCATTTTCCAAAATATTGGGTATTCTGTGCGACAAGAATATGGCTTCCCTGATTACATTATACTTCTGAGCTGCATTTAGCCAAATGTGCATGACTTGCAATTGTAATACAATATGCCACTGCTAGTGTGTCACATTAAGAAAAAACAAAAAGATGGAAAAGTCCCTTTTTAATCAGGCCATTTACATTGGTTACAACTCTTCTCTTCTATTTGTCACCTTGAAATACTTAAATGTCTTTAATTATATTATTTTAACCTGTGGCTTTGAAAGATTTCAACATTGCATATATTTAATTAAACCATGGAGCTTCCAAGAAATGTTTCAGTGCAACCTGGTAAGGAATTAGATTATGCACAGTCACACAAAGACCTATGTAACCTTTGTCCTTTATAATCATTTTTAAAACATTTATTACCTCACCAACTATTTTCCTATTTCCAAATCAGAAGATATTCCATATTTAAGAACAAAGTCATTCTGTGACTCGAAAACAAACGGGACCTAAGCCACAACTAGAGGCAGTCTGTAGCACAGATGTCCACCACATGGAGCGGATGCAACTCATTTGTTGCACTTTGCAGTTATTTATTTATTTCCTCAGTCTGATATAGGGAAACATCTGTCACCTTTGCCTAAGTGCCTGCTTGCATGATCCATGGACTATGTTTGAGATTAAAACACCCCCATATTGTTTGGCTCTCCAGTCCTCAGCTCAGGTGCAGAATCCTGTTAGGCATTTGGAACGCCCTGCTGTTGCAATAGAGACAAGCAAGACCCGAACACCTGGAGACCTCACGTGTGCCACCAGATTTGGCAGTCATTGCCAAGCTATCAAATGGCTTTGCTGAATTTTTCAGTGACATCATACCTTAAAATTCATGACCGCTAACAATAGGTCCCATTGTCTTTGAGCTATATATATATATATATATATATATATCCTTTAGATTGAAAATTGTGCCCAGTGAATAAACATGAGCTGTGTTGTGCATATATAGATGACTTTGTTTTGTACAATTTTTAGAACAAAAGATTAAAATGCTTTTAGCTGGAGTGGTCAGTGCCATATATGATCTTAATAACTCCTTTGCACATTTAAAAGTTGTTTTAAAGGCAGTCTGCCCACCCCCAAAGTAAATTAATTAAATTGGCATAGTGCCACACTTGTGGAACCAAATGTGGCACTAGTGTCTTAAGTATTTTAAGTGTCACCCAAGACTTCAGTGTCGCCCAAGATAAAGGATGCTGGAGAGGTTCTAAATCTCAGAGCCCAGCCCCAAATAGCACCAGCAGCCATCTGTATTCTCGTTTCTGCAGCACTCACTAAATCAACACACTCGACACAAGCCGAGGGATGCCTCCGCACAATCATGCATGACAACATCAAAGCTTTTTCTTTATTACCTCTCCTTTTCATTTTTCCCCTCCTCAGCCCCTGTTAACTGCTATCTGGAGCTAAAAGCAATGGTACCACTGCAAATATTATATTTGGGGTTTGTGCCAGTACTGAAAATCCTAGCTGTCTCTAGTCAGTGATTTTAGTCACCGCTGATAGCCAGGTTCAAGGCTGATTCTATCCTTGCACAGGTGCGAAATTAACCTAACCATTTAAGTGAGCCTGCACATAGGTTGCCAAGAAAAGGTTTGTGGCCTGATCTGTGAATCTGTGGCATTAGAAAGGACTTCCCATCTGTCCAACAAATCCTTAGTTATAGACTGTTCAGCATTCTTGAGAATCTTCCCTTAATTACCTCTTCGTTCCTACCTCAACATATTGACATCCATAAATATCTAAACTGTCGAATGAGCCCCAAATCACGAGATTTCCATGAGTGGGATGTTTCAATGATAAGCTGGATCCGTCACTGGAGAGCCACTCGGCACCCACAAACAGATTGAGCAGGCACCCAAGATGGATCTGTCGGCACTTCATTCTGCATATCTCTATTTAATGATATTATATTTCATTTCCCGAGCAAAGAAAACACCATTACCCAAAGCAGTGATTCGGAACGAGCCATTCTGCAACAGATTCCAGGCCTCCTTGGTGGTACAGTAATTGAATTACAATCGCATATGACACAAAGTTTGAAAATGATTGTATTTGTTTCCATTTGTTCTTTCTATGTTATGTACTAAGCTCAACTTTGCACACTGTGAAAACCACTGAAGCATGCAGCAGTTTAGGCCTGTTTCCTTCGAAAGATGAATGTAGTCTGATTTCAAAAAAAGATGTTCTAAGACCTTCAGTGGACACCTCATTCCAGATGGAGCCTCACTACGAACAGAAATTATGGGTAAAATGATAAGGGCAGCTGTCTGTAGCATACCATATAATTCCATCAACTTTGTACATCAGCATACAGGAAGACATGGGTGGCTAACTAGCACAGAGGTTGAAATGGTCCTGCTCCAGCATTTAGGTTGATTTCTGACAATCCCTATGCCCAGACCTATATTCATAAGTGCCTACAATTCATTTCTCTGGTAACTGTGGTTAAGTGCTTTGAAAGCCATTGGGATTTTGAAAAGTGTGCCCAGTTGTTTTGACCACAGTTTGAAAAGCAGTTATCATTTCAATGGGAGCGATATGCTCATAGGGGAAAGGACAAAGAGGTCAGCAGAAGTGGAGTAAGTGCTCCCTCAGGCACAAACACAAGGCCATTCAAAAAGGCCTCACAGAGAGACCAGAGGAAATTGATTTCAGCTTTATTCCTGATCAAATACATGACGACACTGGCGGGTGACCCAGTGGTGGACCTGTCCACTCAACTTAGGAAGCCATTTGGAAGATATGGCCACATGTGAATGGCCAATCACACTGTATGAATATTGTACCACAATGACATTATTTCACACATCAAAACATCTAGAGGTCATCCAGTGCTTCTCTTTTGTGGGCGATGTCCTTTTTGTCAGGGCAGGCCCTCGTCTACTTAAGTAGTTTGCGGTAAGTGCACTGTATGGCCTCTACTGGCAAAGCTCAACAGTGACACTGGAACATGTTTCTGGGGCACTGTCAATGGCACAAATTACATAAAGACATAAAAGCTTTCACTACTGGCTGCATGCATTTTGACAAAAGAGGCATTGGCACATATTATTCCCCATTGATAATGGAGGGAGTGTGCTTTCAGCTAGAGATAAATTGAAAAGCCCCCCAACACAGATCACCCATCATCATCCCCCTGGAAATGACAAGAGGGGTGAGCATAGGGAGGTGCATACATTATATCCACTTCAACTGTCTGATAGTTTTGACACCAGCTGAGTTGACAGGTTTTGAATGCATATTTATTACTTTAGTCAACTATTTAGTTATTCACAAGCAAATAGGAAGCCATTCAAATTGCCTTGGATGCGATGGTGATGGTTTAATTAGAACCTCAGTATGTATTTTCACACAGTCAGTGCACCTCAAGTGAGCTACGAAACTGCTTGAATTCCATGTGCTACAGAGACTATATTAACATGGCACACATACAACTTGTCATGCAAGTCTTCTTTCTAGCAGGAGTCTTAGTAGTCATAGCTTTAATTGTTCAGAAATTAGTTCAACCAAATTGCCAAAAACACATTTTCACAAATGAGAACATTGGGGCTACTCATTTGGTCTGTTATTTATGCAGAGTTACCTCGACATTGTGGCTGAATTTAGAATTCTTTTAAATCTCAGTTCCCAATGCTGTGAGGACAACAATTGAAATTCCATTCACTGCCATTGTATTGGGGTGGCAGCAGAAATCTTAGAGACAAGTGTCTAGAAACGTGTTATTTGTTAAAGTTACCTACATGGCTTGATAGAGGTCACTGAGAAAATATTTTATTTGGGTGAGTCGAACCCTTGAGTGTGAACTGGTTGCCATAATTTTTAACTTTGTAAAGGCCTAATGTAAAACATTTGCAATTCTTTCATTTCCCTTCGTTTTACAGCCAATGTGATGCGCTGTGGGAGCTCTGTGCTTATAGCCACACACAGCGTACATACATGATTTATCTATGGTTTGTTTGCTTTGCTGCTTTTACGATGCAAATGCAAAATCAGGTGCAGTTAAGAGCTGACTTGCTTGCCCGAAAAGAAAAAAAAATAAATCTTATGTCCTTTTCCTTCACAGCCACTGTGTTTATACGCTACACTACAGTATATGAAGCAGGGCAGGAGCATTGGTACGGAAAAGAGGGCTGCACCAACCATCGCTATGTTGCTTCAACACCACGGACCTTTGGGCTTTGCTGGCTGCCAAGCTGCAGTCACCCACAGAGCTGTGTGCTTATTTTCTCTGCCCTCTTCTTGACCATATGGCGAATAAGGGTCATAGGGACACGGTGTATCACAGATTTGTCTGAGTGTGCGTATACATGTGCGTGTGTATATGTACTGCCTGTTTGCGAAATGAGCCAGCTCTGCTTGCTAGTGTCTGTGGATTTGGCAGTTGGGTGCATTGATTTTGTCAGCATTTGCATTTTCCTGCCAGCCAAGAATACTTTTATTAGCTCTACCAATATAGATGCAGAAAACAGTTCATAGTCTTTTCACATTCTGCTGTGTTGGACCTAACACAATGGCTGTGATCTTTCTCTCAGTTTATGCAGGGATTCCTTTTTCCCCCATTACATTTAAAACCAAGCATTTCCCATGCCGCCACGAGTGGTTTTTATTCATGTGAACGATGGACTATTCCATAGTACAGGTGTAAGGAAAGTCCCAGATGATAAATGTAAATGGCAAAGGTCAAAGACACCTTATAGGTGCAAGATGACAAAGTGTTTTGTTCTCCATTGCCAGCTGATCCGGGGTCAGCTTGTCAGAGCTGACACGGTGACATAGTAGCAACCTCTCCTTTAATAACCATATTAATTCACCCATCAAAAAGCCCTAATGACACCGCCGCTGGCCGATTAATCTCCAAATTTGATTTAGTGAGTGTCCATTCATCATAACTGACTGTTTCAGTATGCAATCAATATGGCCCTTTTAGCACTTAGACCTAGACCTCAAGAGGTACACAGTCATGGTGTGAAGACTGTTGTGATAAAGTCAGTGCTCGCCCAGGCCAAAGGGGGGAAGCATCAATCACGTAACGGTGCACACATCAGCAGCACTTTTTCCTCAGGTCCTCCTGAAAGCCTCTTTGGACAAGAGGCAAAGGGCACAGCACGGGCTCCATGAACACTCATCACCTGTGAACATGTGTCTATTACATCACAGCTCCATAAAAAATGTCCTCTCTGACCACAATGAAACCTTGAGTGGATAAATCATTTTATTTCATAGTTGGGAAACATGTTGTAATACACCCTCCTCGCTAGCGGCTCCCGATTTACTTGCGTTCGGGTTGTTTATATTCCTGTGTCTTGGAATAAGCTGTGTTGCTAGCGCACCTTGCTTGCGCTTGGACACACTCTCGCCCATACATACACACGCCATCAAGCCGCAGGGCGAAGGCAGCTCTGTTCACTCAAGGGGAAAGTGAACAGCTGTGCCTGTGACAGCTGGCGCAGTCATGACATCCCTTCACCAAATATCAGGGATGGCTTAGGACGCAATGGCGTATCAGCCGAGAGGGGTCCATTTACAACCTGGATGAGATGCAAGGCTTTAGCCTGCGACCAGGCTGAAGCGACAGAGCTCAGTTTTTCCTCCCCGCATTTGTGGTGATAATGTGAGAAGTAATGAGTTTCTCCTTGGTCTTCAGCCCATATAATAGTCCCCCATTTGCTTCAAAACAAGCCCAATGGAGCAAATTAGAAAATGTTATGCCTATGAAAAATGAGCTGAATACTAATGTTCATTTTCAGAGGTCCGGTTTCAGCGACTCCCCATCAGATTCTCACCCAAATCTTGTTTCATTGTTTATATTTTCTAATCATATCTAGAACAATGTGGTAGTAATTCATTGAAAAGAAAAAGAAAGCATCAGCCAGATGCCTTAAATGAAAAATATAAGCTGTACATTTAGTCTGTTTCCCTAACCAACATAGGTGGCACGCCAATCATTTCCCTTTACCCTGGAGATATATTAAGAATGCAACATGTTATCATACATAAACACTGTTCGTAATCATCCCCGTTTGGGTTTTGTGTGAAATATTAAAAATGAGTGATGTCTAAAATGTGTTAGAACCAGTCGTAATTGTGATGGCAGTATTAAAAAAAGAAATCAGTGTGCTATGCAAATGAGCATAATCACCTTCAGCCCCTTTAGCACCAGACCAATTTTAATTACACCTTAATTTAATGTATAAATACCCCGTATTCAGACGAGCTGCTGCAGTAAGCCCCTGCAGAATAGACTGAGTGGGAGGACTGTATAGGTACAGATAATTACAACTCACTGTTATGGACTCCTGATTATATGAGGTGGTGGCCAATATTCTGTCTCCAAACACCACTGAATGAACTTCATTGGGGTGATAGATTAAAGTATATCACAGCTTTGACAGTGGTGTCCTGTAAACTGAGCAGTACTTCATACACGGCCAGGACCGTGTCATTTTATCTTGAAGATTCAGCTTGGCCAGTCCAACTTTGTGACGTTAATGCAAGAGTATATAAGAGTATATAGCCAAGAGTATATGACTGCAGGTTATATAGTTGGTTGAAGCTTACAGTTAGGGTACCAACTGGTTACGTTGTGGAGGCTAGATTCCCCCCCCAGTAAGTGGAAATTTGTTGAGACTGGTTTATGTGTAAAACAGACCGGTTTTCCTGAGTGAGGTTATTTAAAAAACTAAGCCTTATGATCATGTTTATGGGTACATTTGTGTTTCCAATTAAGTGCGATTTGAATGCGAAAAGTTTCCAGGTTTTAATTGACTTGATAACATTAACTGACTCTACAGACACAAACACATGTTTGCCTTTTCCTTTTGATGCAATCCATGGCAACGACAAATAAATGATGAATGTGAATCTATTCTCTAGAACTTAGAAGATATATACAGTGCTACCTGGGAAATTAGCCCAGACTGAAAAGCCGCAGTCCATCTTGAGGAACCATTAAAGCTGAATGGCTAGAAAGAGAGGCTTTTTCTCCTGCGGGGACTGAAGATTGAACATTGTTGAAAACACCGGAGGAACATATGCTTAGGCACAGCTTGTTGCGGCCTCAGATGTTCCTTAACAGTTGACTTCCTCAAGTTGCACTTCCTTTTTCACCACGTTATTGTGCTAATTATTTTTCGGCACGTTCCACATGGGTGGCTCAGGGCTCGGACAGCCCAGTTTTTGTTTTTACCCCGAAGCACCCAACACAATATCAGCCCAGCTGTGTGACACTTTGGTTCCTCAACACTATTGACTGTTTTGATATGCTTATGAGAGCTGATGGAGCATTTTTCTTGCTCTTCACTTTTGCAGCCAAATCAGATTTGTGCAGAGCAAATATCCTGCAGAGTTGCACAGTTTTCATATTCAGGGTAAATTCATATATATATATATATATATATATATATATATATATAGTAAAAAACAAACAAAAAAATCATTGTTTATATTGCCTGTATAGGGTATTATACAGAATGTACTCTACCCTCCTACCTTGCTGGAAGGCGCAGAAAATATGAACCAAGTACTTCCATTATTCACAAAGTGCACAGTGATGTCATTAGTAATTGCCATAGACAACAGCATACAATCACATCGAGACAGAACAGCTATGCAGTCGAAAGAAGTGTGTCATTATATTGCTTGTCACGTGGAATATGTCACCGGCTATACATTTTTCACATTTCCCACAAACACTTAAACATGGACTGTTACCTTTGCTGCCTGCCATGATGTGAAATGGGTCTGTTCTTTGGGTGCACACCTGTATACCAATGTTACAGTTAAAATCGGAGTGTTTTTCATTTTCTGCTCAGAGTAACTACTGCGGTTTGACCCGACTGTAAAATCTCCTGACTTCAGTGTGCCAGATATGATCTCGTCTGAAATGCCAGCATGGAAACTCACACTATATCTGTCACTCTGTGTGATGTTTCTGATCATGTTCTTGCTCTTACAAGCACGATGATAAAAATAAAACCCTAAAAAAGTAGGAGAAGGACTTGCCTGCTGAGGTCAGGGGTTCTATGCTTGAATGCCCACATTTGCATCTTTGACTCGCTCTGGCCCAGTGAGGAAGGATGAGCTGTTGCATCTCCTGTGATGTGCAAAAGTGAGAATGTACAACAGCGTTCACTGAACTACATGCGCTCCACTGATCTCAGTGTGGGACTATTTCACCACAGCAGGGTACGCCTTCTCTCACAAAAACTATACAAATGCAAAACCACATGTAAACGGGGCCGACCTCACATGAGTAACTGCATCGAGGCACAGTAAGCAACATAGTCGTTCAAAAATTAGCGGCCTAATTTTCTTTAAATTTACTCTAACTAAACCGCACACGGTCATCATTCCATGCCTACGTCCGCTGTTCATTTGAATGTCTTTGCGTGGCAGGTATCTGCACTGGTCTCCTTATAGCCTCTGTTTTCCATTCCCCAATTATCATGCAGGATCATAACAACAACAGCAACCAAAGGCATTTGCACTGGCTGGGCTACATGACCCTTGTTTGTCATTCCCAAGCTACTACGCTCTCAATCCATGCGGGCAAGGTGAAATCTGCATCTATTTCTCATATTTACATATGAACAAATGATTCCCCTGTGGGCTGACTGTGGCCTTCCAAGTACTCTACGTGGTGCAACCGAGGATGATGTATAGTACTAGTGGGCAACTGAAGCTGGTGACTAACCCAGTAAGATACATGGTTTCACAGCCTAATTGCAGCTCCCAGCTGAATAGGCCATAAGCCAACAGAGACCTACTGACCTTGGCGAAAGTAAAAGAGGGCCCCATGCCTCTACATGACCCATTTTGTCAGTGAAAATCCTTTGCTAGTCATTAAACAACTCTGAAAGGCTATTGTGAATGGCAGAATTTTCCAACAGTTTCTACAGGGATGGGGGGCAGGGATGTCAGGAAAGCTGGCTGTCTAGTACACTGAGAAGGAAGTTAGCATCTGTCACACGCCCTAGGGAGAGTGCTGTGAAGTTATACAGTAAGCAGTGTTTTACTCATGTTTGTATATGGCAGTATTTCTAAGGAAAGGGAAATTAAACAGCATCATAGAGTCAGTTATTTCTGTGGCATAGGCCTCTGTACCAACTGTTCAGTTCCAGGATGCAACATTAAACAAACCACATGTCTGTTTGCATAACTTAACCAATACTGGTACTGTTGTGTCCAACTAATAGGAAATCTGCTCTGGTGGTGGTATGCTACACAAAGATATTGATGAAAAGTAACACGCCATCGTTCAAAGAGGCAGATGCTGCCCTCTTTGTTCTCCATCACCCGTCTTCCTACCCCGTCGAAGCCAACAGCTGTTCTTTTGCTGTGTACTCGAACAGCCAAGTAAAGGCAGGAAACAGATAATTGAAAATGTCGATCTCATTAATTATCACAGTGGTAGCCGAAGAAGACGCTTTCATTGGGACACAAATGGCTCATTCTGATAGTTTCATCCCTGAGTGCTTACAAAGCAACATCATACTCCATGGCAAGACCTTTTGCCGTTACGCACAGGGATCTCAAAAGCTTCAAGCTGCATTCAATATGTTTATATTGACAATCAATCAAATAACTATGTGGACCTTAAAAGGGGTCGGTTCGTAGTGACAGAGCCACAGAGAAGAACTGTCAGACTGCAGTTCCCCTCAACTCTACCAAGTTTTATAGTGTCTTTCAGCTAATTGTTTTGATTTTATAGCTCGCAACCTCACTGTTTTGGTTCACAGTTTCCCAAATGGAAGACAGAACTAGGTTAGCAACTAGCTGGCGAACAAAGTGGAGCATCTTTCCTTCAGGAGCTGGAGACCAAATCAGAGCTAAAAGGAGAGTGAATTTTTGGACAAGAAGCACAACTCCAAATGAATGCCAATGTTGTTCTGGATCTGTTGGACGGACTCGTCAACTTAAAGGCTGATAATTTGTCAATATTGCAGGTTTGACTAAAGCTTAGGGTCATAATACAAGAAAACGCATTGGACAGGTTGCTGGTATCATGCATTGACAATATGTCATTGTGGCATAAAGGACACAGCACAAACAGACGCCACTGTTCCGATTGTAGTTTAGCCACAATGTATAAGACCTTATTACATCATTGAACAACTTCACTTGAAGACAAAAATAAAGCCTTTCAGCCCAGAAACCTGCAACGCTGCAGTATATACACTTTATCTTTGCATTGCAACTCCCTACTGTGAAAACTTTGTTAAAGTTTTTTTTTTTTACAGTATGAAGCCACACAATCCTCACAAGAGAGGAAGATTTTATAGAAATTCTGTGACTAAGTGTTGCAGATTATATACTTTTGCATGGCAGATTCCAACCACTCTGGTCTGTTAAGAGAGGTGCCAGCCGGTGTCGTATCTGTAACACATACTACAACCCCTAATTGATTTTACAAGGCAGCTTAGGCTCTAATTGCTGATGTGCCTGGGGAGATTCTTGATCCAAATGGCTTAGCAAATTCTTTGGTGGGGTGCTGTTAGGAGATTTTCATTCATGGAGAGTAGATAGGACGAGGACTGAATGAATGCCTCAAGAAACAAGCTGTGTGCTGCATTTAGAGTAAAAGGCACATATGAGCACACTGACACGAGTTAACAGATGCATTCCATGTACCTGGCGTTCATTCCACATCCTAGTTGAAAGTGATCTTTTTTGGAGTGGCACAGCAAACATTGTTCCCTTTTGGAGTGCGATGATGATGATGATGATAACCAGTTACATTATTTCTGACAGCAAAATCAGGGGAGTAAGAAAGTACTGAAGTGCGGTAAATAAATGCAAACTTGCTTGCTGAAGAGTTGTTCAAAAGGATTAACATTTAGAAAACTATGCAAGACAGATCTTTTACTTGGTTCAAGTGAGGAAGAAATTATATTCTTTAGATTAGACTTATGTATTTTAACAGGTTTGACACCAAATCATGGGCAGATGAATGATTGGATAACAATATCAAAAGGATCTAAGTGATAGAAAACGGCGCACTTCGAATTCTGATGTTATTTATTTGTGCTAAACAATAAAAGCTATGTCCCCTGTGTGCTCAAATATTGTCATCTGGATTCTTTTTTATTCTGGATGAAGCTGCAATTCAAAACACATCAATAAATTGCCGTAATGGTCATCAGCACAGAGATGGTGAATGCATCAATCAGCATAAATCAGAGCAGCAGGACATCTCATTCAAATTAGCATTATTGAATGGCCATTAAGTTAATGCAGTTCATTTTTTATGCCACTGTGTTGAAGGAATCACATGTTCCTGCAGTGGCCAAGCACAGTTTAGTCATCTGGCTGCAAACATAGCTGCTCCATAGACAATAACTGTAATAATACTGACTTTGTGAACCGGTGCATTTGCCATTTCCCCTTTTATGCTCCAGTGGGCTTTGTGTAAAGGTCCAGAATTTTCAGCATTACTGGAATGTAAAGCTTATTCCAGTGTAAGATTAAAAATAATGTAATGGTGAAAAAACCAATGTCCTATTCATTCAGCTGAGCAGCTGCAGCCTTTCCAGCTATGTGACTTTACACTTTCAGGTAAAACTATGGATTATTCAAATTAGATTATCACATTGTAATGCTACAGGAACTCGCTTGAAGTTGTCCTATGATAATGTTTTTAAAGGGCGACTCGTAGTGAACCGACAGAGAATTATCGCCCAACTCCGCAGTTCTATGGAGCGACTCAGTGGGTTTCATTTTACAAATGTACTGCTCAGGTTTACTCTCACCGCTCTCATAATGAGCAGTCGCAGGCAGCTGTCTTCAGCAAAAAACAAACAGAAATAAAGCGCTCTGATTAACAGAATCGCTACCTGCCCAACACCAAACAGCATACAGACAGAGTGGGCAGCTAGATGGCATGCATTTAGCAACTAAACAGACATTTTCCCTGCTTGTTAACACGCTCTCCATAACAACTTCATAAAGTGACAGTATGGCCGATGTTGTATTTGTCGCTTGTTTTGCATAGTGGTGGCCTGATGCAAGGTGATTTCGTCTTGGTTGCACATAAAACAGTTTTGCCCCGTTAGTTCTGGTTTGTTGCACTGATGTGCCACTCTCTTCGTGTGCATTGTATTAGCTATTTTCTCTCATGCAGCCAGGTTTATGCACGGCGCCAGCTTAGGCCCAGAATGAATAGAGACATTAAGGTAATGTTCACCATCATCAACTTTTTTTTTTTTTTGCTGTTGGTTATGGTCCGTTTTGGACAATTATTTGTTTCCTTTACAAGAAAGTGACAGAAAATATTCTATCTCAGTACGATCATATTAATGGGACATTCCAAACCCATTCCAAACGCCTATTCAAGCAAAATATTAAACTAAAGATCATTTTAATTTGCTCAGTGTTTTCCCTGAGACTGATGGCTTGCCTTCCGAAATGAATATGTATAGTGAGATTTAATAAATATCTACTTAAAATGCATCAAGTTATCCTCAGCCCAGGTTGTACATTCCTGCTATACAACTGTAAGACATTTGGTAGAATTTGAAAAAGCATACATTATTATTAGAATATGACACAGATATATATTCAAAATATATTCACCACACCATCGGATCGGAACAGAATGAATTACATTTTTTAAGTGCAAAAAGGTCCATCGTTAAATCTCAGAGGTTTCTGATTATCTCACACGTTCTGTGTTGTTTTGGCCCTTATTTCCAAATCATCTCGTCAAACACCCGAGAACTAAACAGTATGGGAATGCGGTGGGAGTAATCTGACAGAATATATGCAGTTTCATAAGACTAGCCAGGCAGAAAATAGATTGGGGGTTGTGATTTGGGAGTGGTGGGTGGGGGGGGGGTTTAAAGAGAAATAATGTGTCACTCACAGTGCAGAGAGTGCTGCCTCTGCAACCAAGGCTGAGGTTTGACCCACAGCCTCGTTCATGTGATAAAACCTCGAACGTTTGTACCTTTCACCTTCAGCTGCTTTAAATGTTCTTTAGGAAACGCAGCAAGAAAAGACATCCATTCAGACACCTTTTTCCTCCTCGTTCAATTTGTCCGATGCAAGCTCAGTCTTTCTGTTTGTGCCGTAACAGAAGTGCAAGGTAATTATTGAAATATATGGATGACTGGACCTTCTCTTAACCCTCTCACTGATGATGCTTTGCTATTACTGAAGGGCGCTGGAAGGACACTTCTACCATTAACCGATATATCCTACAAGAGATCCCTGACTTCTCCTACACGTGTTGGCTAAAGAGACGCTGTTAGAGCTTTAGAGAGAATTGGGGGGGGGGGGGGGGGGTTAAAATCTGACACACATGACTTTATTCATGCTCAAAAGTATTCTTCAAAACAAAAAAAGGGACCATGACCCACATGATGCAAATACAAAGACGTGTCAGTGAACCTCAACTTCAATTCAACGAACAAATCTCGTGTCCTTTTTTCAGTGTAATTTTCTGGCGACTGCCTCACTCTCGCCAACATGCCGGCCAAACAAATTATTTTTCTTATCATTACCACTCAGAACCTCAGTTTGGCCTGTTTAGACACATCATATCGACATGCCTAAATAAATACAGCTCTGGTTCATGTTTAAAAATCAAACTCAACACATTTCTCCTACATTTAAAACATGCTCAACATCCACCGCTGTATTGCGCTGCATGTTTTTACCAACAGAGTAAAGCAACCACTGATGGACTAAGAACATTTTAAAAGGGTTGCTCTCTGAGGCTGATGGTACTCTGGGCTTGCACAGAGAATTACAACAATTGCTTAATCTTTGGTACATCAAAGCCTTTCCATTGGCAGCAGATTCAATTTAACTCTAGACGACCCACTCCATTAACTTTCTTTGCTGAATGGGATCAGGGAAGATGCCTCCCCATAATGCAGGCCTGCTTAGGGCAATTTTTCAGCTTGGAAGCTGCAGCCCCCTCTCTGATGTTAATGGACCCAACATTTACCCTCCCCAGTCCATGCAAAACATGCGTACATCCCCCAGGTACATCGCAGTGTGACCCAGTCAACTGGAGCTTTTGTTCGTGTAGTCTTGTTGCTAAGGGCAAAATTCACGTTGCTACACAATGGACTAAAAGCTTTGGTGGACAGCAAGAGTCCCCAACACAATAGCTGTAGCCGGTCCAGAAGCAGTAGTTGAAAATAGCTTCACTCCTACAAGCTACATGCAGCACTTACACGATTCAGATAAAATGGCATTTTGCTAAATAAACCTCAGCAGCAGCTATTTGAAAGACTCTTCAATATTTGCATTAGACCATTATTTGAATGTAAACCGAATATGACAAAAAAGCTCAACTCCAAATACAATTCTAACAAAGTTTATTAGACCATATTGAGTGCTCCGACACAACCTTGCTGTGCAGCTGATTTTGTCTTCAGGCAGCGTAGATAGAGTGTACCAGAAGTCCAGCTGAGTGGGTGAAAATACAGAAAATGAAGGCCAGCATGTACATCTGTTCAGTCATTGCTGGTGAAAAGTTTTAGTCCACCAGTGCCTATGGACCACCTCGAAACATTTTACAACTGGCACATAGCACACATCTTTGATTGGTCCATAACACCAGAGCATTTCTCACATCCATCTCTCCCAGTTGCTAATTGAGACAGGAGAAAGGCTTCAGCCATTCCATTCTTTCCCTAAACGACTATAGGACGCTGGAGACCAGATGGTCTGTCTGCGAATGTCACTGGTGGCCAGTTGTTACGTTTGACAATGTGGGCCGATCTGGCAAGTATCAGTACAATTTTGCTGCCTTCAAGAAAGAGCAACTGGGAAAATAGCACTTGGATTGATTTCATCCCTCACTCGGCGCACAGCAAATATTTTTGACAAAGACATATGGTGGAGAGAAGTGCACAGCAGCAGGCTGCCCAGCCTCAAGCCTGAGCCGTTTTCACTTGATTGTTTCAGGCAACATGCGCTTTTAGACAAGCAATGTATGCAACGTTCGCATGCAGGCAGACTGGCACGCACACTGCTTTGGCTCTAACACAGACACAGAGGCAAGTGATAAATCTCTGCAGAACCACAAATATTCCTCCCTTACTCCCAGGAGCATTTCCTTTTTTCCCCAAAGCATCGCAACCTTTACAAATATAATATAACACATTGCTTCATGCTGCTGTTATTAAATCATGTTCGTAAAACCTACGGGAAGTCAAACTATTTGTCTCCAGACCACAACACTGCGCGCCAGATGTTGGCTGTAACATGTCAGGAAGGAAGCAGCAATGCTGCCTCGAGACTCCACCTCTGTCACCCTGTCGTCAGCTGAACCAATCGTTGAGAAATAGAGTCTTTCACCTTCAGTCTGTTTGGAATTGGTGGAACCAACCTGACGTTCAAAGTTGCTTGCGGAAGCAGAGTCCCTGTCTGGGCTTTGGCAGCTGGACTGATAGCCAGCCCTGTGGAATGGCAGCTGTTGAAGGGCTTTTTAAATTGCACCCAGGTTGATGGGTGGCTGTCAGGAGGGCAATGGACAGAGAATTTCCAAAGGGGGGGGAGGATCAGGGAGGGAAGGTCGAGGAATTGGTGGGGGAGTGGAGCAGGGAGGACAGTGACCCTCACACCAAGGTGTACAGAAACAGAAATGTCTGGGAAAATACAGAAATAGGACAGTGAAAAAGTGGTGAACGGGGAGCGAGGTGGGTAGAGGGGTAATGGCAAGGTGAATGGGGGAGGGGGGTGACATTAGTCTTGGAGTGAATGGAGCGCTAAGGCCTGCCATCGCCAGGGTTATTTAGGAAGGCAGCACATCATCACTGTTCATCGGTTTTTGATATTCCAGACTATGTTTACATACAGCTGGATAATATCACTTTATTTTCTATTGGGTCGCCTGTCACAGACTCAAATGAAAACGTCGACAGTGCTCTCGTTCTCCTTTTCATAGTGATTTACATTAGCCTTTGCGCTCATCAACTCTTTACCATTCTATTAATTACAATAGCTAAGACATGTCTCCACTGGCTTTTGAAGGAAGTCAGTGTGAATGTACAATACTATTTCAAATTAAGCAAAGTGGAGAGAACACTGTGGGTGCCGTATAATGTGACTTTCAGCCTCACTGGCTAATCTTGCCTTGCTGAGGTTCTGCTGCGCAACAGATGGTGTTTTAAGAAGGTCATCAGGTCTATTTCCCAGTTGTTAAACGTTGTTCATTATTTGGGGATATTTAAGGCATAATCTAGGACCTGTCAAGGTGCTGTCAAACGGCTGCAGCTGAATAGACACAGCGCTTGTTAAATTATTAGACTCTGTGGAGCCCTCTGCAGAGTGTTTAAAATTGAAATGTACTGAGTGTACACAGAGCAGCAAATTATTTGAATAAACTACCCAATTAGTATCGCTAAGTGTACTATCTTACAACGTAGTGTAGACTAACAAGCCACCCAAACATTTTTCAGACTTTAAAGTGAATGCAAGGATTGGGCACCATTAAATGCGACTGTCAGTCTATTTTAGGGAAGGAACCTTATTGTCTAGAGCTAGTCTCAGTTTGTTACAGGCTCAAGAATTTTCATTGGAATTTATTTTCTGCATCCCAGCATAGTCTCACAGTATTCGGCATTTAAAAAAAAAATTTGATTCATTTCCTTCTGTTTGCATCTCCAACCAAGCGGCCCTGTGAGGCTCTGATAGTACCGGAGTGGCTACATTCATGGCCAATTATTAGCCATAAATCTACGAAGGGCGGTAGGACCTCTGACGGTTGGCTCTCTTATTGCCTGCTGATTGCTGGAGTGAACCTATTAATCATTTTCTGTATTCCCCACCGGTCGGGAATCCTTTTTAGTGGAGGGATGGACCAGCACAATGGGGCTACCAATTTCCTCTTTCCTAATCCTCTCTTGTGTTGTGCTCTGTCTCTCTCATTTGCTATTTTATATTTATTTATATTCTATATTTTGAAATGTAAAGGATTTGTCACATCCTAGCAAATGACTGTGTGCTTCCGCTGCGTTCACTGAATCCAGGAACAGCAACCATAAGCTTGTGCCTAGAAAAGCTCCATGATTATACGCCGGTGAAATGACAGCATACTGTACATCAAACTGGAGCCATTTAGTCTCAGTTACTCCATGATATAGCTTGCATATAAACTAGGAATAAATTCCCCTTCAGCATTTTGACAGCAGCTATTCAGATACTTAGCCCTCATACTCTGCAATCATATTGCTATGACAGAATCAATTGCGTTGGCAACCATTGCCAAGCCTGAATTTTATCTCCCAGCTGGGAAAAAAAAAAAAAAAAGAGGGGGAAAGGAACAGAGCACAGAGATATGCTGTTTTATCAGTCACACGACTAATTCTCTGTCCCATCTCTCTTGATTCCCCTTTTGAAAGTGAACTTGGTATTAATCTACAAGACCTTGAGCGCCTTATACACACAATCAGCATTGACGTGCCCCTTTTTTCTTTTTTTTTGGTCAATCTCTGACCTTTTGAGTGCCGCCTACATTTTAATTAGAGCTAAACTATAATGCTGCTCAGTGTCCCCCCCCCCCACCCAACTCCCATTTCCCCTTTTGTTCTTGCAACTCCTTTTTTGGGCCCCAATGAAATCCACGGGAGATATAGCACATTCAAGCAGTGATTGAATATCAGTGGTGAAGAAGGCGTTTTTGTAACAGGGTGGAAAATTACAAGGGCTTAAGTGTCAGACACATATGCCTGCCAAATGTAATCAGTGGGTAATAAATGGTTGCCCTTTACACAATAAAAAGCAATGGCAGTGCTGAATTCGTGCTCTGCTCAGGGCAGCAGATCACTGCATTGTTGTAGCTGTGATTAAAATGATTTCCCAACAACTTGAACTCTTTCCCCACAAATGACATCAACCTCTTGTCATAACAGCCTCTATGACGGTGTGAATACACTGTAATCTAACATGCGTGTTGTCTTTTTGTTTGTTTTTGTCCTGCAGCTCTTGAACTGTTGGGAAGGCTGCTTGAGTGCTGAAAGGTAAGCCTTTTCAAATCAAAGCTGACGCAAGAGTCATTGTACAGTCACCAACAAAGATGGGTCATGGTATTTTTAAGCTGGGTTTCCATTTCTGCTCAGTCTCAGGACCGTGTTAATGCTGGTTGCAGCAGGATGGAGCCTCAGAGGGTAGAGAGTGACGGCCTCTTGCTCGTTTCTCCCCGCTGTTTAATTAGCATGGTCTCAGAGACTGGGGTGCCGCTTTAGCAATCTCAAACCCTGCCCAGCCAATAAGAACTTGTGTTCAGCCACGTCTGACAGAGATAAATGGCATGCGGCAACATCTCAGCCTCGCCCATCATCTCTTGTCACCCATGCAGAAGTGCATTGTGGGAAGACTAGAGGAGTGCCACAAATCTAGGTGGGCGTGTGGGTCATTCGATAACAACATAAAGCGTGTTTTCAGTGTGTTTGCGTGCACAGCTTTTTAGCTAAATGAACCAGGCCTGCTTGTGTTTGTATTGTATGGATTGCTGAGCATGCAACAAAGAAGACTGTGCCATATTTCCTAATTGAGACGCTGTTCATTTGTTCCGTTTCACCCATCTGAGGGCTCGGGGTTTGGGCAATAGGTGGGAAATGTGTGACGGTTTTAGGAAGCGAATGTGAGCCAATCGCAAGAGACTCAGTAGATGATGTGTCACATTCCGAGTTGGAAGATTCGATAAGAAAGAGCATATTTGGGGAAAATAGGTCCGTCTTTGAAACAAGGGAACTGTCATTCATCCGTGTAAAAGACGAGATTAACAGAGCGCTTCCACTGAATATATTATATGCAACACTCTGCATTAACTAGCCTTCTGAGCCCATTGCGAACCATCATGCTATGGGGTGCACAGAGTCGACAGATTATCTTTGATCCATACAGAAGATCTTCAGTACATGTACATGAATAAAACCATGTGTTGACACCTCAAAGACAGACATTTCTGGTAAACATTGATGACCATGTGATCTTGGCCATTAGCCGCTATTTACTGGTAGTATTAGTGTAAAATGTTGTTTGCTTTAAAGCAAACGCTGAATTTCTAGGCTGCTTTCGCATTCTTAAAATTCCAAGCATCTTGCCACCACTTCGCAGGTCGCTAAGATGCAACACCTGCAAATCTTTAAAGTAAGCTTATGATTGCAGCACCGATGACACTGAACCTTACAAGCTTAAATCACACTGTAGTGTTGCAACAGTGGTCAAAACCTGCACGCCACAAATTAATTTAAACTTTTTTAGACATTTAG
The DNA here is from genome assembly GCA_036023855.1 of Gadopsis marmoratus. Taxonomy (NCBI): domain Eukaryota; kingdom Metazoa; phylum Chordata; class Actinopteri; order Centrarchiformes; family Percichthyidae; genus Gadopsis; species Gadopsis marmoratus. Next base: position 83,435 of record JAVQJF010021772.1, read on the forward strand.
TGCTGTTAATAGCCAGTGGTGAGCTTCCCAAACACAACATGACCATGAATCACCTGCAAGGAAGTTCTGGGCCCAGAAAAAACTGATCTCATCTGAACCTAATCACAGTCTCCACTCCAAAACAAGGAAACTTAAGCCTGAGAACCGTTTCAGTTTACATTTTTAAAGAGCAGTTTTAAAGAATTGCTGCTGGCTTAATAGATGTTTACATTAAATCTGTTTCCTTTATCTGATTAACATGCCAGCTGTTCCAGATAAACAGCAAGATGTGATCATTTCCATCTTTCTTCTGTATTATTATTCGTGACACAGTGTTCTTGCTACATGAACTAACTCACGTTTGGAAAATTCCACTCAGAAAGTAATGGATTACAGATACGTAGGTTTGTTTCATTCCGTCACGGAGGCCAGTTGAAGTTGACATCAACAGGCATGAACTGCCCTCTAATAATAACGCCATCCGTTATAGTTTTAATCTTAATAAAAGTTGAAGTTTTAATAGCGTCAGAATCCCAAACAAAAGAATTATCATAGAACCCTTTCATAACGTACTAAACGTAGGGTGTCTTTAGTAATAAAGGACCGTTCCCATGTCCTGACACATTCTTATGACTAACATACATTTCACTTATGGGTTGGTTCCAGCAGTAATTGCTGCAGCCTTTTCCCCTGTCTCCTGTTTCAGTGGATCATAGTAAGCGAACAGTTTGTAGCAGTGAGGGCATAATTAGTGATAGGCCTTGGACATGTCATACTCTGTTAGTCAGCCTCGCTTTAATTCCTTTGTCTCCTCTCTGCTCCTAGCATTTATTCAGGCTGTACGTACGCAAGTGTGAATCTCTGCTCGGGCATTACTGTGTGCGCGCATGCTTAATGCATCTAGTCAAATTTCATTTGACCCTAAATAGTACAATATCATGGTAATGCGAGACTGACATTTTATCAGGGTGTACGTTGCCGCTCACATGCTCATGTTTGTCTTCTCTGTCCGTCTGTACTAAAGATACCTGTGTGAGTGCCCCTTTGATTTCCTGAAGAACAAAAAGGAAAACAAATCATCAATTTTGGCTTTGTCTCTCCAGCTTGAAAGGCTTCAACATTCAGTTGGCTCGTGAGGCTCATTTTGGCTTTAATTAGAGGAAACCTTTTTGGGCTTTCTATAGTCCCTTTTTAAGCAGTTCCCTGTAGCAACAAAATGCATAAAAAAAGGTTTTGTCTGATGCCAAAAAGGTAGACTGGTGATTACTGTCAAAGGACGCTTTTTAGCATGATGAGTGTGTGCCTGTGTGGAGTTTGCAGAGGGGTTTCTCAACCAAGGCTTCATGATGTGAGGGCGGATGAAAGCCGCTTTGAGGATACAGTATACGGCTAGGAGGAAAAGATCTTCCCTTCACCACCTTCCCTTGCTTTTCTCCAATTTCCCCCCTCTCCTTCATCTCCTTCCTTTCTAGCCTCTCTCACTCTCCTGCCACTCTACCCTTGCTATCTCCTCTTGACTGCCTCTCCCCTCCCTCTGTTGTTTCCCTATCCAATTTTCCCTGTACATCCAGCCCACTCTTTCTCTGGAGCCTCTTTCCCTGCCATAGCTGCCTTCATGCCTGCGCTCATCTGTATCTGCTCTCCTCGCTGTCCTCCCTCTTTCCCGTTTATCCATTCACTCCCGACCCCTCGCTTTTCCCCATGTGAGGCTGCCAGTAGTGAAGGGCACTACCCACAGCATGATGATTAGTCTGAGAAACATTCCCGGAAATCAGGGGTCCATGTCCAAAATAGCATTCATATTTCTATAAAATCATCTGGTACAAAATTCACTTTACATTTAACTATAATTTGTGGAGTTAGTGCAGCATTGTTTCTTTAAATCCATAACTCATTTCAAGATGTAAATTTATTCATGTGTGAGCACAGGGTTCAGGTGTGTGCCCAGAGCCATTTATAAGGAATATTCCTTCAGCTATAGCACATGGCACCTCTGCAGATAGCAACGCCTGCGCTTCTGTTCTTGCATCACGCTATACTAGCTTTACACAGAAAAGGAAGAGGAAAACAAAATCTGCCGTGTGTTTGGAAGTGAACCATGAGCTCGAAGTAAGGTCAGAGAATGGCCAGATTTCCACAGCGCTGCTTGATTGGACTATTCTTCAGGTAACCTCCTGAGCAGACCGTACAGTTTGTCCTGCATCGATGTAAGATGAAGTAGCTTGAGTAATTAGTTTAGAAACAGTAGAGCAGAAAATTATTCAGTTCAATAGGTTTGTAGTAGAAAAATAACATTTCACAAGCTAGGTATCTAATTTTCTAAGTGGGTACTCTTACAGGCCTTGCACTGTAGCAGTTGTGCAAATTATATTATCATATCAGTGTTTATAGTACCTGCATTCTGTGCATATTTATCAGAATATTTGTTATTGTTCAGTATAAGCATAAATGCCATGTAATAAAGATTGCATCAGGGTTGTGTTGTTATTACGCTAGACCTTTTCCTTTCCATTACCCCTCATCAGAAGACAGACTTTGACTATGGCTTATTCAGGCTTTAGATACACATCAAAGTCCACTAGTCACACAAACCTTTCTTGTTCTTGGCTATCTTAAGTAGGACTAATTTTCTGTGTATTCAGGGGTAAATTAGGATTGCTTTCAAACTAACAAAATATGGCTGACTGAGATAAAGCTCCACGGTGCCTAGCTTTATTCATGGCAGCAAAAACAAATGTGTTAGTGGTGGAGGAATTGTCACAAGGACATTTGAAATTCAATCATTTAGTGAAGAATTGGCAGACAGAATGTGCCTTTTCACAGAGTTACTGTGGTCTCTGAGAAAAAAACAAAAAATATCTCCACAAATATGTGAACAAATGACAAATTATGGGTCATGTTTTCGTGTTTTGTCTTAGTTGTCGGCAGGTTTGGTTGATTCTTCGCTCTAAAACCCAGCACAAAGCAGTTTGTTCTGGCTTTGTTGACATGTGGGTGGGCTGGCTGACTTTAAGCTTGAAAAGTGCAACTCGTATTAGACTAGTCTAACAGCAAAACGACTGACCTGACATACGCTTGTGCAACCAGTGCCTTGTATTTCCTAAGATATTTTCAAATACCTCATGGGGCCACCAAAAAAAATTTAAATAAAATAATCATTAATATTAATTTCTCCTCAGGCACATACCTTCAAATGTGCTGCATCTTTTCCTGCATTCGCGGTAGAGATTGCATTTCTCCCATGAGCCCCACACTCGCTCATACCTCCGGCATTATTTGTCTGATTGTAATTCACTGTCTACTATTTGAAGAGCCCAGGCAGCTTGTTCGCAATTGATTTTATTTACAAGGCTTCTATATTTTACTCTGTGCAAATCAGAGCAATTGTTTCCAAATGCATGCATGAATCAATGCTTCCCTGGAGCCTGCGCTGGCGACTGCATGCAGCTCAATACCTCCAATTTATGTTTTAATTACGATGATCTACTAAGTGTTGGGAGCTTGGCCCTGCTCTCACAGTCAGCATCAACAAGCTCAGCAGCGTGCATTGTATTGTGCATTGAATTTTACTGTCTACATAGGCAGACGTTGGTTCTGACTTCTTCAAATTGTCTGAACTAGGCTGATTTGTAGCGATGGTGCTGGAGAACGCAGTTGCAAGGATGTTACACATTCTGCTGACATGGGTAACGATGACTGAATACATGTGTACAATGGGGAAATTGGTAAGAAGAGCTTGAAAGCATTGCAGTTATTTTCATATTTACAGCACCGTGTTGACTTTCGGGAAGCCACACAAAATAGCAGGTAGCGCTTTATTTCATGATTTGCTGTCTATTGTTGTTCAGGCACAGAGTACAAAAACAACAACTGCTCAGCTCTGACAGCCTTGTTTGGCAATGTGGTTCCAGACTGGATTTTATACATCTCCATGTTTGTTCTGTACTGTTTTTGCTTGGCAGAAGTGTAAATCATTTGATCACTTGCCATTAAAAGTGATTGCTTAACTGAGTGTGCCATATAAGTGGCTTCTGGCGAGTCTGAAAGGCATAAATTTTATTGACTCCTGTAATTAGGACAGATCAATAAAAGGCAGTTTCTTTCACTGCTTCCCAGAACTGTATTGGTTGGTGCACTTTTCTACTTCTTGGTTTCACTGCAGTCACTCAATACTATGACATGAAACCTATAGAAAACGCTTTAAAATGTTTATGGCTTATTTTACAAACATACATATAGCAGCACAACAACTCTTTACAGTATCCATCTGAAATTACGTGGAGAAAAATATGCTATGCTTTTATGGAAAAGAAAAAAGAGACCACAAGGGTTCCATTCTGTCTTTCTGTATAATTTGTTGCTGCTGTTTTGTGTTACACCATTTGCAGATGCTCCACCAGTAATACCTATTATAATACAGTAGAAAAACGGCCCCATAGTGTGTTGCTGTCAAGCCTCTTATGTTGATCGCTGTGTCTTTGCACACTGCGGGAAGAATCCCTTTCTGTCAAACAACAGCTGCTGAAGACAACATGATGCCGAGGCCACGGACGAGTGAGCCATCAAACCTCCGCCTCTGACAGTATATTGGCAAGCCACGTTTCATAAGAGTCTGCTCTGCTTTTATGGCGCATGAATCAGTGATAATTGTTCCGTGTTCTCACATGAATGGCAGAAGTATCCCCCATGAGTTTGGAGGGATGGATCAAGGAATACCCAGAAATTTGCATGAATGAAATGAATCACAGTTCCCTTCGGATAATGATTCATTAGCTGGAAAACGTTCAGTGCACAAGGCGCCGGTAGCACTGTGCCAATACAACTAATATAATATAAATTATGAGCAGCTCGGAATGCAAGGTTACGCTATGAATGACGCATTCCTGTTGCTGACATGGTTCAAAGAAGAGTTGTGCAAGGCAATGAATCTACAAGCTGATCTATAGCTGTAGCGGGTGTAGTAGGTGAATGAAAAATTCTCTTTGGGGACAACCAAAGTATTGCAGGGTTGTTGTTTTTTTTGTTATTATCATTGTATTTCACCCGAGTTGTATTGCATGTATAGCAAGTGCAGTGTAGATTAGATCAAACATGGTATTCAAAAGCTTTAAAGCAAACTGTGTGATCAAATCAAAGCCCAACAACCTTATCCCCAGCTCCATCAGGGCCTAATTCCATCCCAAACCAAGCTCCCATTCTCCTTTCCCTTATCCCTTCTGAAAAGCCCAGTGATTAGAAGTAGACTTAAAGTCGACTATAGCAACCCCCTCCACCTCATGCTACCCCACTCCCGGCGGGACCTTCTTGAATCCCCACAGCCTCGGCCAGTTTATCAGCATCGGGGGATCAGGCAATCCCCCCCACCCCACCCACATCAAACGGGGAGCCCAATGTGTTCTGTGACCTTCGGTGTAATCTCTTTGGCTGTCGACAGATCTAGTGAGGGGTCAGCTGTGATAACAGGATCACTCAGGTGGAGACAGGGGAGGGGACGACTAGAGAAAAAGGGACAAAAGCCAAAAACAGAGAGAAATGGGGGCGAGTGCAAGGTGAGTTCTAGTTGAGAAGCAGAGCAGGCAATTCAGGTGAAGATTTTTTTGTGGAGCATATGTAAAGCCACGCTCATCCACTTAATCGAAGCCAGTAACTGGGGCTGGAATGATTAGTCAATACACAACAATCGTACCAATCGATTCATAGTCATTAGTAAAAATGCTTGACATTTGCTGATTCAAGCATTTTAGATGTGGTAATGTTCTGCTGTTCTCTGTTATACATCATTGTAAATTCAATATATTTTGGTTTGGAAAGACTCAGACAAAACAAGCAATTTTTAGAACAGAATATTGCTGAAGGCTTTGACACATTCAGCTAATGTTTCAGAGCTGCTTTTCACTATTTTTCCAGATGTTGGATTGGCAAAACAGTAATAAACAAATAATCAAAGAAATAATCAACAGATTAATCAATAACGAAAAGAATTGAGAAGATGAATGACAGCCTTTGGTGCCAAATGAAATATATATATATAAAAAAAAGCTTCTGGTAAAAAAAATACAATTATGTCTTAGCTTTTGCAGTGGAAATAATAGAAAATCCAATATTGGGTTACAAGCTGAGCCCTATTTAACATGGCTGGATGCCTGACAGAGCAGCGAGGCACCCTAACCTAACAAGGCTACTTTGGCCGGTCTTGCCCAGTCTGCCTCTTGCTGCATCCACTAGCACACTGACCTGGCCTCTTATTAAAACCGCTATAACCCGTAGAGGTTCATGAAAAACTGACGAGCTAGAGTATCAATTTCAGGCTTGGGCATCCGGTTGACATCGAGCAACAAACACATGAGCCGTTACTTACACCCTATCACACATGCCAGCATATGCACAAAGTTTCACAAACACATTTCGTATGCATACAGACACACCGACATTCTCTCTCTTTGAGACACACACACACACACACACACATGCTGAGAGGCAGCATGGTAGGCAGTGACACAAAGCTAATGCCTTGTCACACAGGCTGTCAGCAGATTAGCCAGTGGATTACACCCCAGCCATTAGATGTGCACGGAGCGAAAGGCCACAAACATGGCAAACAGAGAGGAGGAGAGGAGAGAGTGAGACAGAGTGTGAGACTGGCAGTGATAGGGCACATTCTGGCATAAGGCATAGGGACAACTAATGGAGGATAAGTTAAAGGAGAGGAAGGGAAAAGAAAAAGAAAAGGCGGGTGAAGCACTGGTTAAGAAAGAAGTCAGGGTGACACAAAGGAGATGTTGGAGGGGAAGATGTAAGGATAAGAAAAAAGGGATTGGGTCAAGAGAATGTGCTGCTGGAGCAGTGGTAAAAAGATAATCAGAGAGACAAGACAGAAAAGGTAATAAAAATGGTAAAGGGGGAGAGACACGGCGAAACACAGAAAATGCACCAGGCAGGGTGGGCAAGTAACAGCACATGAGGGAGCAGAGGAGAGGAGGAGAAGGTGTGTAGGTGCAGGCGGAAAACAAAAACTAAAAAGAAACTTAACAAAACCAAACGGATGGGAGGAGCGGAGGTGATGAGAGAGACATGAGAGGGCAGAGAGGAAGGAAAGAGGATTTTTAGTTCAGGAACTAAAGGGTAGGGGAGGAGCAGCAGGAAATGGAAATGAAAGAACCAGAAGTAAAGATTAGGGGGGCGGGGGGGTACTGAGAATACTCCGCAGTACATTACAAACAACGCAGAACACGGGCGAGCAAAGTAGATGGTAAGAAGTGGAAGATGGGCCTTAATGTGGAGTTTGGCAGGTAAATGCAGTGAAGCACAGGTCTGATCTAGAAACATAACGCCGTCATTATATGCATTCATTTGTCAAACTTCAGCGTAAGCTTAGAAATGCTAAACATTAGTTTATTCCTCAGATTCTCAATCATGCCAGTAACGTCTGTCACAATATGCCCATTTCACAGTTAATTATTTTAATTTGCCCTTTTCAAGAAAGACGTTGTGACATAGAGGAAGAAAAGCAGAGATGACACGGAGCAAAATTAGCCTTTGATGAATGGATGAATGGAAAGTCAAAATCACTCTCCTATTAGCTCTGTTTTGGTCTCCTCCAACTCCTGAGAAACTATACCATTAGAGTGCTAGAACTTATTTGCTGAAAACTAGGTTGATAGTGGAGATTGCCGGCCATTGAGGTAAAACAATGAGCTAACAAACAAAAGGTTTGTATAGCTTACAACAGCAGAGTTGGGTGATAATTCTCTGTGGGTTTGTCACTCTGAGCGATAGTTTCCACATTACACACAATTTGATCCATTATTATATAAAAATATTAGATTAGTGAAGTGAAGGGTAAAAGAAATCTGATCGCTAGTCCAGAATACAGCCGTCAGGATGCTTACAGGACAAGTTTGACCCCGACACACGCTTTACTCGTGTTTAGTGTTAGAATTTGTTTAGACTGACAAAACACGCTCACATCATTGTCCATTCAGCAGCTGCTCCATAATGCTTTTCTTATCATATGATCTTCATCAGCAGATTGATTTTGCCAGTTGTCACAGAATAGTGGAATGTTCAAATTTTTCTCATCTTCATTCATTCATTCATTCATTATTCATTCATTCATTCATTCATTAACCAGACTGCTTATCCCAAAGGGTCGCAGGGGGGGGCTGGAGCCAATCCCAGCTAACATTGGGCGAGAGGCAGGGAAACACCCTGGACTGGTCGCCAG